>JACXGM010008985.1:0-14750 GCA_016801145.1 Umbra pygmaea | reverse complement strand
ACAGGTCTAGAATTTTGGAGCTCAGGGCTTTCTCTTCCCCTCCCTTTCGGAATGAGACAGAGAGGAGCATCAGGTCCTCACGGCTACTTTTTGTTTGTTATGGATCAGCGAGCATTGGGGGCCCCGTTTCTCACCAAAGACTTCTTGCATACATTGAACTTGTGAGTTTATGGAGAGTTTCTGCTTGAATTCCTTTGCAGGATGTCAGAATAGCCTCCCAGAGTTGCTGTTTTGATGCGAACTGCCTCCCACCCTCATAGATCTTTTGATTGAGGATGCTCCAAAGGTTCTCAATAGGGTTGAGGTCAGATCCATCATGAGTTACTCTCATTTTATGCCCATAGCTGCCAATGACACCGAGGTAATCTTTGCAGCATGAGATGGTGCATTGTCATGCATGAAGATTATTTAGCTACAGAAGGCACAGTTCTTCTTTTTGTACCATGGAAGAAACCGATCAGTCAGAAACTATATACTTTGCAGAGGTTATTTTCACACCTTCAGGGACCCTCAAGTACCAGCTCTCCCCATGATTCCGGCCCAAAACATGACTGCGCCACCTGACGTCGGAGCCTTATTGGGACATGGTGGCCATCCACCAACCATCCAATACTCTATCCATCTGGACCATCCAGAGTTGCACGACACTCATCAGTAAAAAAGATTGTTTGAAAACTGTCTTCATGTATTTCTGGGCCCACTGCAAATAGTTTTGCTTGTGAGCATTGGTTAGGGGTGGCAGAACAGTAGATTTATATAGAATAGAATAACTCTTGGATTGCCATTAATGAATTGGTGGATAAATAAAAATTTGAAAGTCTTCCTTATATGAGGAGAAACTTAGAATGAAACAGCAGGGCAGATCAACACCTAAGATGGATTTAGTGCAAAAGATAGGGCAAAGTAACAGGTCTTTCAGCTTTCCTGGTATGACAAAGTTAGCTGGCTGGCTGGAAGTGCTGTGACAAAGAAAATGTACTGCTGGCCATGCCTCTTGATGAAACCATCTCACGGATGTGTTGTTCGGTCAAAGGTGGGGTTTGGAGATCTGTCTAACTTTGACAGGGCATATAAAAGGCATGAAAAGAGCAATGAACATGTGAGTGCATGTGCAAGATTAAGTTGCATGGGCAGGATCAGGGTTGAGCATGCAATCAGTGAAGGTCCTTGCATTCAAGTGGCTAAACATAATGAAACCGTCAAACAAAACTGTGCCTTCCTAAACCGCCTTATTGATGTGACATCCTTGCTTGGATGACAGGAGCTGTCACTTAGGGAAAATGATGAAAGTTGTAATTACACTGGTGCAATTAAATAAGGCCATGCATCATACAGATGTCATTTGATGACTAAACACATAAATTACAATGAGTAAAATATATTTCATTCAGTCATTTTACAGTTTCTTAAGCATGTTTCCGTAACTGGACGGGCCTTACAATGTTAGCATCACAACAGCACAGAAAGTGCATTAAATACAAAGAAATTACAACAAATATTAAACACAAATATGACAAGGTTGAAATACAAAAGCACAATTTCTAAACTTTGGTCATTGCTAAACTTTGGCCATATGACTTTTGACATCAACATAAAAAATGGCATTTGTAATAAATAACAACAAATTTAAATATAACAAAATATAAAATATTTTAGTACAATTTTAAATCAGACATCCCTTTTTAAACACTCCCTAAGACAGTTACAAGAGTAGTGAATCATCCAACAAGGGGAATTACAGGGAGTTCACAGAAACATAAATATGACTCTGTCCTGTCCACACAATTTGAGTCCTCAACTGTGTTTTCTGGTATGTCCATTTCTATTCAAAATGACTTGATCTCTGCACTTGCAGCCACCTTTTCTGATCAGATCAGAGATTAAATTCAGGATGCTGTCACAGTCTCCCGGGGATATAAGTGAGAGACAGGCGCAAAGGTTCAATAATCCAAACTATATTTATTATAAAACAATATACTGACACGTGGGGCGAAACATGAGACACTGACAACTGTAAAGTACTTCTACGAGACACGTAACAGGAAGCATTGACGAAGGACAAGGCAGAAACACAAGGGCTAAATACACATACAAATCAGAGACAATAGGATACACCCGTGCCAATCAACATGTACACACTGTCCCACACTGATGACATCAGACCTGCACCTGTGAGACACAGAAGGGACACCAGGGGGGGCCACAGACCACAATATATTAGGGAGCACTCAAAGGAACATAACCAAACCACTGTATTATCAAATACTGAATACACTGAGGACGTAAGACAGAACACAGGAGACATCACTGAACATACAAGGGAACATAAACAGCCTAACACAGGGCTGGACGTTACAGATGCTCACTTTTGTGGATGGCAGGTGGATGAAACAACTGATATATCCTGCCATGCCCAACTCTCTGTCATTGTTCGCCATGTGGATAGTGCAGGTAAAATTCAGGAGCGCTTTATTGGATTTTCTTTATGTTTCTGGGGGGTGAGATGGTCAGTCTGTTTTTGATGTATTTAATGAGAACATGCAGGGCTACAATTTGAAGGATAAGCTTGTGGCACAGACCTATGATGGGGCTGCTGTCATGGCTTCAGCTTTCAATGGTCTGCAGGCCAAAGTGAAAGCAATAGCCCCTAGTGCAATGGTTGTGCATTGTTTTGCACACAGACTGAATCTGGTACTGTCACAAGGGCTAAATGCTTGCCTGAGTGCAGAAATTGTTTGCCATATTTCTTTCAAAATCCACGAAGAGGATGTCTTCTGGATTCTGCAGGCTGTTCAAGGTTGCACAGAAACGCTCCTACTCGATGGATTTTCACATCAAGGATAGTGAGCACTGTGACAATCAATGGCCTCCTGCAGACCTTTGATAACATCATTGCAGATACAAAATGGATGATGATACACTGGATTGTGCCAAAGGCTTTGTGCGGAAACTGGAGGATTTTGAGTTTGTGTTCATGTTGTACTGTAGACATGAATAAATCTTCTCTGAGACTGATGTGGTCTTTGATATTGTCCAGCAGAGGGCTATGGATATTCTTTACCACAAGAAAGGAATTGAATCTCTTCTTGCATTTGTCAAAGCGAAGAGGTCAGAGGGGCCTTTCCAAGCTGTTTATGCCAAAGCAGCAGATCTCACATCAGACCAACAAGATGAGCCCATGTGAAAGCGCTGTCTGACCCAATTGCAGGATCCCCAAGAGTGCTACAGAAATCTGTACATGGCTATTATTGGAAACATCTTGGAGCAGATTTCTCAACATTTTTCAAATTTGGAAAGTATGCTCTTCTTAGAATTAGTCAATCCAGGGAAATTTGATGACATGAGACAAGTTTTTCCAGAGAACAATAATTATGGCCATCACTTTGATTCAGGGAGACTGAGGTCTGAACTTCAAGTCCTGTATTCAGATCAGGACTTGCAGGGTAACAGGGGAAAGATGTGTGATTAGTAGAGTTGGACAGTGCAATGCATCCGTTTTACAAACTGTTCTCATTAGTGGCAACATTTGGAGCTACATCTGCAGGTGTAGAAAGGAGCTTCTTCTGTTTAAAGCGGCTCAAGACCTACACCCGTAACACAATGGACCAAGCCCGTTTAAGCAGCCTAGCTCTGCTGGCCATTGAGAGGACATTGGTCAAGTCACTGGAAAAGATGCCTATTTGTTACGACAGGGTCACACAGCATTTTCTTGAAAAGGAATGTAGGGCAGAATTTATTAATAAATTAATGGAAAATTTTTATGATGTAGGCCGGAAATGAGCTTCCCCTCTTTGAAAGACCAACAGCCGGCCACTGATTTGTATGATCCTTTACCAGCACAACTTTTGTCAATTCACTATTTCAAATATTGAATAATATTACTACTGACTTGTGGTTGTTTAACTTAGTTTCTCTTATTAAATGTATGCTCTGTATAAGAGTGTCTGCTAAATTACTAAAATGTGAATGTAAAATGTACAAAAAACACTTATGTTAGCGTTCGTCTAAATATGTAAATTATTATACATAATGCTTGTTAACTACACCTTGTTAAACACTGTTGATTAGTGTGGTTTACTTTCTTAGGTGGAGTTGAGCTTGATGACCTAGGAAGAGCGGACGCTCTGCTAAGTAGCCCAAATAAAACAAAACGCAAGTCGAACCCACAGTTAAAAAACCAGCTCAGTAGACTTGTTTGCTGAGATTTTGATATATCAAGCCAAAATAAGTAGGCTGCCCACTTATTCGTCTAACTTTTCAGAGAATATCTGAATTGCTCTTCATAGTCAAGTTGTAGAATATGCAGCTTGCATATTTCTGTCTGCTACCAGCTACAGTATGCCAATTATTTCCATTCATACTGTCTCACCAGGCTCTCACTCCCCTATCTGAGCATGCACCACCCCAGATCCCAAGTGCCCATCACTTAGTGGCTGCCAATCCTTTTGATGACCACTACAACACAGCATCCTTCAAGCCGTCGTCCTCTAGTATCCAACCACACTACCCTGACTTGAGGAGCTATAGCCATCCCAGGATGGGTCCTCATGGCCAGTAGAAGGCCCTCCTCTCATGGGGGTCCCAACCAGATGCAAAACCAGTTCTGCTCTTTTGTCCATAATCAAATGGATAATCATATTGTCTTTTAAAACATCAATTTTGATTACACACAATAATGTAATTCTCTTAAAGGTACACTGTAGAATGTATTCCCCACTGGTGGAAACTAAGTAAATTGCCATAACAACAATTGGTTATCAATCCATTTTTGTATATGTCGCAACTAACCCCCTCCCAGAGCACAGACGGCGCTCCGGGTCTCCAGAGTTTTAGTTGGCTATGTCTATGGGGTCAGTCCCGCTTTTCTCTGTTGTGTTGTGAGCACCCCTCTAGCCTTCTCTATGGGCAACAGGTGTTTTCTGTTACTGCTAATCAAACGGGCATAAAGCCCGATCCTGTTTGCTTGTTTCCTTGTCAAGGATTATCTACTGCCAATACGTCTAGATGTGTGCTGGGGCACGTTTTGAACCCATAGTATTTTTGTGTTGTAATTGTATACTAGAGATCTGTGAAGCAAGACCGTTATTAAATTCTCCTTTGGCCTGCATCTGCCTCCGTTTACCTTCGTATTGTGACAGAATCCTTGACCTTTAACATGGAGCCAGCAGACGATGGAGCGTTATCGCAAGCCCTCAGTGAACGAGACACTGTTCTCCGCCGACACCACAACCAGTTGGCCAATTTGGAGGGAGCTATGGAAGAGGTCCTACAACGCCTTCGCCGTATGGAACCCCAGCGCTCTCCAGGGTCGTCCGCCCCACCAGCCGAGAACCCCCATTCCGATACGAGCCATGCGGAGAGCGGATTCCACCTCGCTCTTCCGGAGCGGTATGATGGACACCCCGACAAGTGCCAGGGGTTCCTGCTGCAATGCAACCTCTATTTTACACACCGCTCCAGCAAGCCTGGTTCTGATCTGGCCAGAATCGCCACAGTGATTTCACTACTCGCCGGCAAGGCTCTGGATTGGGCCACCGCTGTGTGGGAGAGTGAGGGACCAGAGACCCGCGATTACGAACTTTTCACTGACCTGTTCCGAGCGGTGTTTCACCATCCTCCCGAGGGGAGGGAGCACGGAGACCAGCTCCTACATATACGCCAAGGCACTCGGTCAGCAGCGGAATATACTCTGGACTTTCGGACCCTGGCGGCGTCCAGCGGGTGGAATGAGGCTGCTCTCGTGTCCTTGTTCCGTGAGGGATTACGCGAGGACGTAAAACTCGAGATGGCCTGCCGAGACGAAGGCACCACCCTGGACCAATTAATGGCTATGGCTATACGGCTGGACCGACTACTCAGAGCGCGTAAGAAGACGGTTTTACGCACGGTCCTGCCACCGGTCCCCACCTCCAGGGAGGAACCCATGGAAATGGGCAGCACTCGTCTTACCCCTGAGGAGAGGAGCCGTCGCTTCCAGTATGGGTTGTGCCTTTACTGCGGTAAGGAGGGACATCGTCTCGCTCAGTGCCCCGACCTGCAAGAGTCACCGCGTACCAGAGGAAGAACACTGTCATCCCGTCAGGTAGGCTTAAGCCTTTCTACACTCACCGTGTCTCGTGATGTCATGTCAGTCGAGGTCTGTTTTCTTGATTACCCCGCTGCCAGCCCATGTGTTGCCCTGGTAGATTCTGGTGCTGCAGGCTGTTTTGTGGACGAGGGGCTGGTGGAGCGATTGGGGATTCCGGTGGTCCCGCTGAAGAACGCCATCCCCATCTTGGCAGTTGATAGTCGTACTATCGGAAGTGGTAGGATAACACACACCACGACACGATTACAGTTACTGGTAGGAGACCGGCACAACGAATACATTCAGTTATACGTCATTCCCTCTCCGGCGCATTCAGTGGTTTTAGGCATGCCCTGGTTACTCACACACAATCCTGTTATCGATTGGAGAGAGGGCAGTATACAAACCTGGTCTACTGACTGTTCAGAGAGATGTCTGCCTGTCCTCATGTCCACTACCTCGGTAGAGAGTCCTGACCCCGAATTGGATTACACCTCTATAGTGCCCACCGAATACCACGATTTAGGTGAAGTGTTCTCTACTATTAAGGCTGCCCGTTTACCTCCACACAGAGCAGGAGACTGCGCTATCGACCTCCTCCCAGGGGCTGTGTTACCCCGCAGTCATGTTTATTCTCTATCTCCTGCCGAGACCAGGGCAATGGACACTTACATTCGAGAGAGCCTAGCTCAAGAGCACATCCGGCCGTCAACGTCACCAGTGTCGTCTAGTTTTGTTTTTGTGACGAAGAAGGATAGGGGGCTTCGGCCGTGTGTTGACTATCGGTCTCTTACCAGCTGTACTATTAAATACAGATACCCTCTCCCTCTCATTCACAGCGCCATAGAGACGATGGGCGGGGCTGCTTATTTCACCAAGCTGGATCTCCGGAGCGCCTACAACCTGGTGCGCATCCCTACAAACCCTACGTGGGAAATACTGGTGGCCGTCTATGGCACGGGACGTGAGGAGGTATGTAGCATCCTGTTCAACGTGCGCACAGAGCACCAGCCCGAGACATCTGCCGTTCGGTATTTTTTATTTTTTATTTTAACCTTTATTTAACCAGGTAAGTTGACTAAGAACATTTTCTTATTTACAGCAACGACCTGGGAGCAATTAGGGTAAAGTGTCTTGCCCAAGGACACAACGACATTTGGCTCAGTCGGGAATCGAACTGGCAACCTTCTGATTACAAGTTTGACTCCCTACTCACTGAGCCATCTGCGCCCCGGTAAGCTACACCCTCTCCCAATACAACAGCGACCCTGGTCCCACATCACGATTGATTATATCACTGACCTGCCCGCGTCGCATGGCAATACCACCGTCCTTGTGGTAGTAGATAGGTTCTCCAAGTCCTGTAAGCTGATCCCCTTTCCTAAGCTCCCCACCGCGTTTCAAACGGCAGAAGCTCTGTTTAATGTTGTCTTTCGACACTACGGTATACCCGAAGACATAGTATCCGACAGGGGCTCCCAATTTACCTCTCGGGTCTGGAGAGCCTTTATGGTCAGGCTGGGGATTACCGTCAGTCTCACGTCCGGGTACCACCCACAGTCTAACGGACAGACTGAACGGGTAAACCAAGAGATTGGCAGGTTCCTGCGCTCATACTGCAGTAACCAACCTGGGGAATGGGCAGACATCCTTCCCTGGGTGGAATACGCACAGAACTCCCTCCGACATACCTCCACTAACCTGATACCCTTTCAATGTGTTCTTGGATTTCAACCCCCTCTAGTTCCCTGGCACCCAGACACGTCCAACATACCAGCGGTGGACGACTGGTTCAAGAGAGCGGAGGCTTTATGGTCCGCAGCACACACCCGCCTACAGCGTGCCATCCGTCGATACAAACACCATGAGGATGCGCGCCGACGAGAAGCCCCGGTGTTCCGACCAGGTGACAAAGTTTGGGTTTCCACACGTAACATGCCTCTCACCGCCCCTTGCAGGAAACTGTCTCCCCGGTTTTTGGGTCCCTTCCCTATCACCCGCATGGTCAATGATGTGTCCTACACCCTCCAACTCCCGCGCCACATGCGCATCTCACCCACATTTCATGTGTCACTTCTCAGGCCGGTGGTCCGGGGTCCTCTGGAGTCTAACGATGCTGCCAGACCACCTCCCCCTCCTTTGATCGTCGGTGGGGATGCGGCATACGCCGTGGACAGCCTGCTGGACTCCCGACGTCGCGCTGGACGCCTACAGTACCTGGTCGACTGGGAGGGGTATGGCCCAGAGGAACGCAGCTGGGTTCCCGCTCAGGACATCCTGGACCCCTCCCTGTGCCAGGACTTCCATCGTCGCCGGCATGATCGTCCCGGTCCCCGTCCGTGGGGTCGACCTCGATCCCTTCCTGCCTTTTCCGCGGCTGGAGCCGCTCCTCAGAGGGGGGGCTCTGTCGCAACTAACCCCCTCCCAGAGCACAGACGGCGCTCCGGGTCTCCAGAGTTTTAGTTGGCTATGTCTATGGGTTCAGTCCCGCTATTCTCTGTTGTGTTTTGAGCACCCCTCTAGCCTTCTCTATGGGCAACAGGTGTTTTCTGTTACTGCTAATCCAACGGGCATAAAGCCCGATCCTGTTTGCTTGTTTCCTTGTCAAGGATTATCTACTGCCAATACGTCTAGATGTGTGCTGGGGCACGTTTTGAACCCATAGTATTTTTGTGTTGTAATTGTATACTGGAGATCTGTGAAGCAAGACCGTTATTAAATTCTCCTTTCGCCTGCATCTGCCTCCGTTTACCTTCGTATTGTGACAGTATAATATAAAATTCTGAACATATGATACATTCTATATATATGTATATTTTTTTCTCCCGGTTCTGTCTCATGTCCAATTCCCCATTAATCCTTGTTTAAATTAATCCATCGGCAACACCTGTCTCAGGTGCGGGATGATCAAAGATCATTCACATGCTTCCTCCAAGCCTGTGTCGCCAAGCCTTTCAATTCTGAAAAATGATGTGATAATGTAATTGTGTCTGACTACTTACCTGTGTACACTGGGCACTGCTGGACAAATTTGCACCCCTAACAGATCTCCCGGGCATGGCCAGAAATGCTGCAACCGGGGTTCGACCTTAGACCACCACAGTTGTTGCTGAGGCAGTGACGACAGACCACTGCACCAATTTAGGCTGTGTGTAATAAATCACTGCATAATGTAGGGAATCACTGTCCCATCTAAATCACATTGTCATCATTTTAAGTCATGAAATATTATTATTCATACTTTTCTAAACTGATAACTGAAACATAAAGTATAGTCAGTCTCATAGCGTAAAATTCTACACAGTGCCCTGTTTAAATTTAATTGATATCCAAACTTCTCTAGGTTCTCTGGTTGAGTCAAGCACTAGGATGCAAAAATCACACTTGAGACCAAGTCTGTAGATCATAAAAGTTTGTTGAAAATAATGTCTGGGCCCAGACAGACATCAATCACAAGTACATAAAACTATGCAGGTTAGAAATCAATGGAAAGAATAATGTTTGACATTAGGTTATAAAGACTCGAAACCAGGCATTACCTTTATTTTTCGTAGCCAATACATAACATTAATAATTATAAATTGATTCACAGTTGGTCAATGAAATGTTGAATAATTAATTAGATGTTTTCACACAGGTAGATTCTCTATCTGCTAGATGGAAATGTGGTTCTATCAACTTAGCTTTTTGGTCAAGCTGACCTTGGTCGGCCCAAGTAAATTAACAGTCATCCAGTCATTGCCAATTCCCACGAGAAACAGTCCTTTGAACTTAAGGAGAGAACACTCCTCATCCTCGCCATGTTATCTTAGGTTATCTTATTCTGTTAAGGTCAAACTACAAAGAATTAATTGGATGAGCTAATGGAGACAGTTTCTTACTGGGCTGGTAAAAGAAGACTCCTTATTATGTTTTCAATGTTGGTGTGCAGTAACTGAGAGAATTATGTGTTAGAGGATGGTTAAGGAATCCTCCCTCCGCCGTGTTCTGTCCTCAGTACAAAGATTGTTTGCTTCAGACACTCACAGTATCTAAAAATGTTTCACTAAAAATACAGTATGAAAGTAATAATTGGATTAATACAACAATACTGAGTAAATGAATTACTGAATGCTTATAAGAAACACAGTAATAAACATTATACTGATAGAGGATTGATTGGTTCATTCAATAATACAGAAATAATCAATCAGACTGATACATATATTATATATATCATTCTTCATGGCATAGATTCAAAAAGGTGTTGGAAACATTCTGAGATTTTGGTTCATATTGACATTATTGCATCATGCAGTAGCTGCAGATTTGTCAGTTGCACATAAATTACAGTGGGGCCAAAAAGTATTTAGTCAGCCACCAATTGTGCAAGTTCTCCCAATTAAAAAGATGAGAGAGGCATGTAATTTTCATTGTAGGTACACTTCAACTATGAGAGACAAAATGAGAACTAAAAATCCAGAAAATCACATTGTAGGATTTTTTATGAATTTATTGGTAAATTCCTTGGTAAAACAAGTATTTGGTCACCTACAAACACGCAAGATTTCAGGCTCTCACAGACCTTCTTTAAGAGGCTCCCCTGGCCTCCACTCGTTACCTGTATTAATGGCACCTGTTTGAACTATGGCCAAGACCAAAGAGCAGTCAAAGGACACCAGAAACAAAATTGTAGACCTGCAACAGGCTGGGAAGAATGAATCTGCAATAGGTAAGCAGCTTGGTGTGAAGAAATCAACTGTGGGAGCAATTATATGAAAATGGAAGACATACAAGACCACTGATAATCTCCCTCAATCCAGGGCTCCATGCAAGATCTCACCCCATGGGGTCAAAATTATCACAAGGACGGTGAGCAAAAATCACAGAACCACACGAGGGGACCTAGTGAATGACCTGCAGAGAGCTGAGATCAAAGTAACAAAGACTACCATCAGTAACACACTACGCTGCCAGGGACTCAAATCCTGCAGTGCCAGACGTGTCCCCGTGCTTAAGTCAGTACATGTCCAGGCCCATCTGAGGTTTGCTAGAGAGCATTTGGATGATCGAGAAGAGGATTGGGAGAATGTCATATGGTATTCCAAAATGGAACTTTTTGGTAAAAACTCAACTCGTTGTTTTTGGAGGAGAAAGAATGCTGAGCTGCATCCAAAGAACACCATACCTACTGTGAAGCATGGGGGTGGAAACATCATGCTTTAGGGCTGTTTTTCTGCAAAGGGACAAGGACGACTGATGGGGCCATGTATGGTGACATTTTGAGTGAAAACCTCCTTCCATCAGCAAGGGCATTGAAGACAAAACGTGGCTGGGTCTTTCAGCATGACAATGATCCCAAACACACCGCCCGGGCAATGAAGAAGTGGCTTCGTAAGAAGCGTTTCAAGGTCCTGGAGTGGCCTAGCCAGTCACCAGATCTCAACTCAAAGGGAGTTGCAAGTCCGTGTTGCCCAGCGACAGCCCCAAAACATCACTGCTCTAAAGGAGCTCTGCATGGAGGAATGCGCCAAAATACCAGCAACAGTGTGTGAAATCCTTTTGAAGACTTACAGAAAACATTTGACCTCTGTCATTGCCAAAAAAAGGGTATATAACAAAGTATTGAGATTAACTTTTGTTATTGAACAAATACTTATTTTGCACCATAATGTACCAATAAATTCATAAAAAATCCAACAATGTGATTTTCTGGATTTTTTTCCTCGTTTTGTCTCTCATAGTTGAAGGGTACCTGTGATGAAAATGACAGGCCTCTCTCATCTTTTTAAGTGGGAGAACTTGCACAATTGGTGGCTGACTAAATATTTTTTTGTCCCACTGTATGTGAATCTCCCATTCCACCACATCCCAAAGGAACTCGATTGGATTGAGATCTGGTGACTCTGGAGGCCATTTGAGTTCAGTGAACTCACTGTTATGTTCCAGAAATGAGTTTTCGATATGAGCTTTGTAACATGATTCATTATCCTGCTGGAAGTGGACATTAAAGATGAGTACACTGTGGTCATAAAGGGTATTTTGGGGTATCAGATAGCTACTGTAAGTGGTTAAGGAGTCAGAATTGTGCTAAATGTTTTTGTGTCCTTGGGCACAAGTTGTTCAAGGGGGAATGTACCTGTACTGTACTTACTGTAGGTCACTCTGGATAAGAGCATCTACTGAATGTCAAAAATATAAATGTTTTTGTCTCTGATGGATGCTCCATTGAGTGATTTTAAGATTTTTTTTGTTACCCTTTAAAGCTTTCTAGTTTTGATAATGTATCTTTTTACATTTGTTCAACCTGTATGCTATTCTACAGTTGATAATGTATCTATATGTAATGTATTTTGAGCTTAGGGTAATTGATCAAATACATTTAAAATGAAAGCAAAAACAACTTCTTGTTTTTAAGAAATGCTATGTTACAATTCTAGCATTGTGAGGATGTGTGCATCTTGCATTAATAAAAAAAACATATTATTTGGTTTTTGGGATGGGCATATCTATATAAGAATTATCTGCAAATTATAATTACATAAGCATGGCTCTAATTTCTACTACAGGTGAAGGCAGTTAAAAGAAAACTACAAATGTACTTTATTTCTCATGTACATTTGTCTTATTATTGTTTGGCACTATTTTGTGATTCAGCTAGTTTAAAACACCAAATCTGTCCTCCACTTTTTTGAGAGTAAATGGGTTTGTGTACTTTTATGATATTTTAATGACTTATTTTGCACAACACAAATTTATTTTAAAATATTTTTTTATACTAAAATGAAATACAATTCAAAAATGTCATAGATTTTAATCAGTTACTGCTTATTAAATTGATCTGTAAAGAGCACATACAATGCATCCAGAAATATTTTGCACAACACAAATTTACTTTAAAATATTTTTTTACACCCTTATTCCAAAATGGATTAAATTCATTGTTTACCTCAAAATTCTACAAACAATACCCCATAATGACAATGTGAAAGAAGTGTGTTTGAAATCTTAGCAAATTTCTTTGTGAAATCATAGCAAATTTCATGTGCATAAGTATTCACAGCCTCTGCTCAATACTTTGTTGAAGCACCTTTGGCAGCAATTACAGCCTCAAATCTTGTGATGCTACAAGCTTGGCACACCTATTTTTGGGCAGTTTCTTCCATTCTTCTTTGCAAGACCTCTCAAGCTCCATCAGGTTGGATGGGGAGTGTCGGTGCACAGCCATGTTTAAATTTCTCCAGAGAATTTCAATCGAGTTTAAGTCTGGACTCTGGCTGGGCCGCTCAAGGACATTCACAGAGTTGTCCTTCAGCCACTTCTTTGTTATCTTGGCTGTGTGCTTAGTGTCGTTATCCTGTTGGAAGATGAACCTTTGCTTCAGTTGGAGGTCCAGAACTCTCTGGAGCAGGTTTTCTGCAAGGATGTCTCTGTACAGTGCTGCATTAATCTTTCCCTCGATTCTGACTAGTCTCACAGTTTCTGCCACTTGAAAACATTCCCACAGAAGGATGCTGCAACCATGCTTCACTTTAGGGGTGGTATTGGCCAGGTGATGAGCGGTGCCTGGTTCTCCAGACATAAGGCTTGCTTGCCATTCAGGCCATAGAGTTCAATCTTTCTATCATCATTCCAGATAATTCTGTTTGTCATGGTCTGAGAGTCCCTCAGGTGCCTTTTGGCAAACTCCAGATGCGCTCTTGTGCCTTTTACTGAGGAGTGGCTTCCATCTGGCCACTCTACCATACAGGCCTGATTGGTGGAGTGCTGCAGAAACTGAAGGTTCTCCGGTCTCCACAGAGAAACCCTGGAGCTCTGTCAGAGTGACCATTGTGTTCTTGGTCACCTCCCTGACTAAAACCCTTCTCCCTCGGTCGTTCAGTTTGGCCAGGTGGCCAGCTCTAGTAAGAGTGCTGGTGGTTCCAAAGTTCTTTAATTTACGAATGATGGAGTCCGCTGTTCTCATTGGAACATTCAATTCTGCAGATATTTTTCTGTACCTTCCCCAGATCTGTGCCTCAATACAATCCTGTCTGAAGAGGTCTACAGACAATTCCTTAGACTTCATGGCTTGGTTTGTGCTCTGACAATCACTGTTAACTGTGAGACCTTATATAGACAGGTGTGTGCCTTTCCAAATCATGTCCAATCAACTGAATTTACCTGAGGTGGACACCAATCAGGTTCTGGAAACATCTCAAGGATGATCAATGGAAACAAGATGCACCTGAGCTCAATTTTGAGTGTCATGGCAAAGGCTGTGAATACTTGGGCGGCAGTGGCTCAGTGGGTCAAGTAGGTTGTCCAGCAATCAGAACGTTGGTGGTTCGATCCCCGGGTCCTCCTGACCAAGTGTCGAGGTGTCCATGAGCAAGACACCTAACCCCACTGCTCCTGACGAGCTGGCTGGCGCCTTGCATGGCTGACACTGCTGTCGGTGTGTGAATGAATGGGTGAGTGTGAGGCAATGTAAAGCGCTTTGGTGACCATTGTTGGTCAGAAAAAGCGCTATATAAATGCAGTCCATTTACCATTTAATTATGTATGGGAAATAATGGATTTTCTCCATTTTGGAATAAGGATGTAACAAAATGTGGAAAAATGGAAGCACTGTGAATACACTGTGAATACGTGTGCCAGTGTTTTCATCAAAGGTGAGCATTTGCCCACTATAGTCAGTTATGATGCCAAACTTTATTCAGGT
>JACXGM010008984.1:0-28180 GCA_016801145.1 Umbra pygmaea | reverse complement strand
ACAGATTATGGTTATGAAGGCTAATGTGTGTTACAGACAGATTATGGTTATGAAGGCTACTGTGTGTTACAGACAGATTATGGTTATGAAGGCTAATGTGTGTTACAGACAGAGTATGGTTATGAAGGCTACTGTGTGTTACAGACAGATTAGGGTTATGAAGTCTACTGTGTGTTATAGACAGATTAGGGTTATGAAGTCTACTGTGTGTTACAGAAAGAGTATGGTTATGAAGGCTAATGTGTGTTACAGACAGAGTATGGTTATGAAGGCTAATGTGTGTTACAGACAGATTATGGTTATGAAGGCTAATGTGTGTTACAGACAGATTATGGTTATGAAGGCTAATGTGTGTTACAGACAGATTATGGTTATGAAGGCTAATGTGTGTTACAGACAGATTATGGTTATGAAGGCTAATGTGTGTTACAGACAGATTATGGTTATGAAGGCTAATGTGTGTTACAGATAGATTATGGTTATGAAGGCTAATGTGTGTTACAGACAGATTATGGTTATGAAGGCTAATGTGTGTTACAGACAGATTATGGTTATGAAGGCTACTGTGTGTTAGCCATGGTCAACATTTTAATTTAAATTTCTTCCTGGGGTCCTCTTTAAAATATTCACAACATAGAATTATACAATGCAAAAAGTACAGAACATGACACTTTCCAGCTTTCACAAGGTCATTTGCAGCAATTCCTGGGTTACTGTCCTCTTAAATTTATATTTTTTCTGAATTCTGCGTGATGGGACAGAGAATCGATTCCAAATCGATATTGCTCTATAAAGTGAGGTATGTTTCAGAAAAGTAGTCCTAGGAAGCGGAAGTTTTATGTCACCACCCAATGCCTGCCTAGTGGCATATAGGTGTCTACTTCCTACAAAAACAAGCTGCTCAAAAAGAAACTGTGGCTGTTTCATAAAAACTGCATTACACAATAATAAAATGAATCGTAATTTAATTTTGTCATCAACTGTAAGCCAGAAAAGGCATTTATGCATCAGGATCATGTTAGTGTCAAGAGAGCACTGGAGGACAGTCCTCGCTGCCCTGTTTTGTTCCACTTGAAGCTTACTAAGGTCTTTTTGTGATGAAGACAACCATATAATTGGACAGTTTTCTAAATGGCACAAAACAAGAGACTGAACAACCTGTTTAGCAATGGATATAGGAATATACGACATACATTTTCTGGACATTGCAATACCATTCCCCATTTTAACTATCATTACATCAATATGAGCTGACCAAGATAAGTAAGAATCCAGGGTGACGCCCAGTAACCTGGCTTGCATCACCTGATTTAGCTGTAGCCCATTGACTGACAAGTTCAGAGAGGGCTGGGTAGTTAGTTTTGATCTTTTCCAGAATATCATAGATGTTGATTTATCTACATTTAAAACTAATTTTTTATCTTTTACCCATTTGCTTATATTCTGCAAATCATGATTTAAGAGATTTGAGACATCTTGAGGAATTTTTCCAGAACAGTACAGTGTGGAATCATCTGCATACATAACAATAGTTGAATGTTTCACAATAAAAGGTAAATCATTTGTAAAGATCAAGTACAGCAAAGGCCCAAGGCAACTACCCTGGGGCACTCCACAATGTACTGTCCTAGTAGATGAATATTGACCATTAAAGAACACCCGCTGCTTCCTATTGGACAGGTAACTCCCCATCCATGACAGAGACGAAGGTGTGAAACCATAACATTTTAGTTTTTGAAGCAGAATTTATGATCGATCAGGTCAAATGCTCCACTGAAATCCAACATCACTGCTCCTACTAATCCGTTTGTATCAATTTCTTCTAACCAGTTATCGGTCATATAAGTTAAAGCAGTACATGTGGGGTGACCTTTTCGATATGCATGCTGGTACTTGGTGATCAGCTCGTTAGAAAAAAAGTATTCATAAACTTGCTCAAAAGCAATCTTTTCCACAACTTTGCTGAGTAAAGGTAAAAGACTAATTGGTCCTGTAAAAGTGGCTCTTTTATTTTTAGGCAATGGTATGATTTTTGCCTCCTTTCATTTCTCTGGAAATATGCTCCGCAACAAATTTAAATTGACCAAATGAGCAATAGGAACAGACAGTGCTTCAGCTGCCCCCCTGATAAACCTGGAGTCTAAATGGTCCATGCCTGATGCCTTTCCATCAGGAAGGGCTGCAAGAATTTTTTTAACAGAACCTCTGTCAACTTGACTGAACGAGAAAGTGGCAGAATGGTTCTTCTTACTCATTATCTTGCTTAATATTGCATCATAAGATGCTGAAATATTTAGACACATACCAGATTGAAATTTCTCTATCTTACTAATAAAATAATTGTTGAAATAATTAGCAATTCCCTCTGGATCTGTAGTAAAGACTCCATCATTTTCAACATATGAAACAGCTGAGTGCTTCCTCCTACCCATTATTTGATTTAAAGTGTTCCATAGTTTTTTACCATCATTTTTTGCTTAATTAATTTTTTCCTGGAAGTACTCTTTTTTCTTCTTTCTATTCATTTTGACTACTTTATTTCTAAGAATTTGGTATTGTTTTTGATCAAATAGTTCGCAAGAAGTATTAGCTTTTAGCATTATCTCTAGACTTCATTACATTTTTTAGAATTTTATCCAACCAAGGGGCACTTTTATTTCTCACAGCTCTTTTTCTGAGAGGAGCATGCTTATCAACTATTTTCATTAGTATGTCCATAAACTTATTAAGGGCTAGGTCAGGGTCACGATCTGCACACACTTCTGACCAGTCCACACCTTGAATTTCGCCCACATACTGCTCTTGGTTAAAATATCTACAATTTCTTTTATGAATTATTTTACAGCCACCTTTAGGCAATTTAGTTTTCCTTGTATGATGTTATGGTCACTACAACCAATGGGCACAGAGACTGCTTTGGAACATTGTTCAAAAATGTTTGTAAATATATGATCTATACATGTTGCAGATAACGCCAATGTACCGATAACAACCCTAGTAGGTTGGATTATCATTTGTTTTAGGCCACATATTGTAGCTGTAGATTTAAACTTCTTATACATTGGACAGTTTGGTGTCAACCAGTCAATGTTAAAATCACCCAAAATAAATATCTCTCTGTTTTGATCACAAACAGCATCAAACATTTCACATATGTCATCTAAATATTGAGCATTAGCACTGGGAGGTCTATATACACACCCAACTAAGATAGGCTTTATGTGAGGTACATGAACTTGTACCCATAATGCTTCAATATTCTGCCATACGAAGTCGTTTTGAACATTAACTGGGATATTATCCTTAACATAGAACGCAACATGATCTGCTGAAATTCAAAACAAGCATCAGAAGGGGGAATAAAGTTGATTTTAAGTGACATTGAATGTGGCTTGTTTGTTGGTGCCAGACGGACTGGTTGGAGAATATTCGAAAGTGCTGATCTACTGGGATATTTCCGCACAACCATCTCTAGAGTTTACAGCGAATGGTCCAAAAAAGAGAAAATATCCAGTGAGCAGCAGTTCTCTGGGCAAAAATGCCTTGATGATGGCAGAGGTCTGAGGAAAATGGCCAGACTGGTTTGAGCTGATATTAAGGCAACAGTAAGTCAAATAATGACTCATTACAACCAAGGTATGCAAAAGAGCATCTCTGAACACACAACATGTCAAACCTTGAAGCAGATGGGTTCCAGCAGCAGAAGACAACACTAGGTGCCACTCGTGTCAGCTAAGAACAGGAAACTGAGACTACAATTTGCATGGGCCAACCACAATTGAACAAAAGAAGATAGGAAAAATATCTGGTCTGATAAGTCATGTTTTCTGCTGCGACATTGAGATGGTAGGGTCAGAATATATATATATACTTACATATATAGCTACTTATCTTACATATATACTTATACATACATACATACATACATACATACATACATACATACATACATACATACATACATACATACATACATACATACATACATACATACATACATACATACATACATACATACATACATACACAGGAAACACACAAACATATATTTATATATCCATTTACCACATATTTCAAATAATTAAATCTGTTATTTTACAATATTTGCAATCCTATAAGCCTTTTACAAATCTTGTTTTTATTGACTCCACTCTTTATTTAAATTCAGTACTGTCCATCTATCTCTTAGCCACAGCCATATTGTATTTCTATTCGCCATATATATTTCTACTACACTGTGATAATATTTTCACTTAATTATGAAACCTTTCTATTGTCAATGACTCCAATTTTGAATTAAAGATAAATATTTTTACTAAATTAATTATCATATTATTGATTGACTGAGGGGTCACAATTTGGCGTAAACAACATCAAAGCATGGATCCATCCTGCCTTGTATCAATGGTACAGGTTGGTAATGGGGGTGTAATGGTGTGGGGGATATTTTATTGGCACACTTTGGGACCCTTAGTACCAACTGAGCATCGTTTGAATGCCAGAGCCTACCTGAATATTGTTGCTGACCATGTACATCACTTTATGACCACAGTGTACCCATCTTCTAATGGCTACTTCCAGCAGGATAACACGCCATATCACAAGGCTCACATCATCTCAAACTAGTTTATTGAACATGACAATGAGTTCACTGTACTCAAATGACCTCCACAATCATCAGATCTCAATCCAATCAAGCACATTTGGGATGTGGTGGAACGGGAGATTTGCTTAACGGATGTGCAGCTGACAAATCTGCAGCAACTGCATGACACAATAATGTCAACATGGACCAAAATCTCGGAGGAATGATTGCAGCACCTTGTTGAATCTATGCCATGATGAATTAAGGCAGTTTTTGGCAAAAAGGGGTCCAACGCAGAAATAGCAAGGTGTACCTAATGAAGTGGCTGGTGAGTGTATATACACATATATGTATATTTCAAGATAAAGGTTAATCACTGTCTAAAAGATCACACTGAATAATGTGATCACATAATAATCACCTTATTTTAGTCCATAACAAAAGTGATTATAATGAACAAAAACAGCTCTATATTCAATGATGGTTATGATTTACATGAAACATTCACAAAGCACCATTCTGCATAGCGTTTGGAACTCTATCATGTGGATCTGCATTTTGATGTTCTTGGTTATATTGTTGTTTTGAAAGATATAATGTGAACAAATGTTGCCTAGTGGCAAATGAAAGGAAAATTGATATAGGTTGTGTCTTTTGGTAATATGATACTATACTATATTTGGTTCCGTATAGCATACTGTTATCATTATGGGATCTTGGACACATTGATTCAACTATACTCTATGTTTATCAACACATAAGAGAAGCTTCAGAAATCTCCAAATATTGTAGTCCAGTGGAGTCCCCATGAAAGTAAATCTGTGGCCACTCAGATTAAGCTACCAAAAGTTGGTAGCTAACCACTTCCCCTACACACATCCTCATTCAGCACCATGGAGCTGTCCGGTCGGCAGTTCTGGAATATCAACAGACGAACGCGCATTCGTAGGCTATTATAAAATAGATCAATCTCAGTAGAGATCGATCTAACGCTGTCGGGTATATTTTTGTTTACTGTAAACAAAATATACCAATAGATTTTCCCACACACGATCCGTTCATCCAAATTTCCTATTGTGCTTAGGCTACGTTAATAACATACATCGATATACAATCTTACCCGTTAAAAGAAATTGCTTATTATATGTGCACACTAATATAATAGGCATATTTCTGCGGCCTAGCCTATTTAAATTGGCCCAAATCACAGTGACAGTACGGTTAGCCTGCTTCGGCCCAGATGGCCTTGTTGTGATAGCAGCACAGGTCGGTGGTTTTCCCAAGCTTTTTAACCAGAACTACGGAAAATACACAACTATAACTCTACAAACACATCATGTTTGTTCGAAAACTGTGTACTTAAACAACGTTTTTTGTTTTACAGCTCCACCATTTAAAATTATTCACGTGCCGCTTTCTCGTCTTCACAGGGAGGAAATTGCATCCAGCTCGCGCCTCCCCCATAATCTCCCAGTGATATGTCGAAAGGACAACATTAAACCATTAAACCGCGACAAACACAAGCGGCGCTGGTTTTTTGCACCTACCTTTTGTAATCGGAGGAGAAAATACCTCCGCTGGCGGGGTCGTGGCCATATTCAGGCTCCCCGACATTCGACGAGCCCCCCTTTTCTTCATTGAAAGCGGAGTTAGCAGACATTGCCACGGCCTGTCCTTTGGAACAAAACGATGGATATTATAGTGCTGCGAATAGGACACCTCATAAATGTACACCGGTGTACTCCCTCCCCTCTATTCTCAGATACATTGATACACACAGTCACCAAGCGGGGATGATGCTCCAGTCACGTGATGTCTCATGGCCCTTTTGTAATCCTTTCGGTTGGATTTACCACACAGTGTGCTTTGGAAAGGCGAACTGGTTAATATGTTGTCTTGTATTTTCGGGCCTGTATAATACGGATCCACAGGTCCACAGTAATCCATCAAAAGGTTCAGTCTTAAAACGGATATAGCCTAATAGTCTTTGAATTGGTCAGAAACCATACACAATCTAAGTCAACAATCATAGTGAACGATATCGCCAGTGCAGCATTTGGTGTTGTAATTAGTTTTACTATAATCCTACATTTCAGTTCACTCTTTCTGTGCAAAATTATTCTGTCACTTCAGAAAATTTTAAGTCACTGAGCTGTGATTTTTTTTAGATAAATAAAACACTATATAAATGAAACACTATGTCTACATTAATATAGCCTAATGAAAGTAAACAAATGTTGTTCATAAAACAAATCAGTAGTTTGCTAGAATGAAAAACTCAAGCAATATGATTTCTATAGTGTTTTTTCAAGTACACATGTGGAAAGGTCTTTCAAGGTTCTTGTAGCTCTTATTTCTGGTTTGCTGCTTCTTTCCCTCTCCAAATTATTCCAGATTCCCACGTTAGATCCGGGCTATGGTCAATCTACGTGAGTGTTCCATCAGCAGACTTGGGTCTAGTGAAATTAAATATACACTGGACAAATATATATAAACATATACGTCACAAACACCAATGTGTGTGTTTGAATCTATATGTTTTTAATTTGGTATGTATATATATATATATATACATTTTTTGAGTTTAAATAAAAATGTTAACCTTTATTTAGCCAGGAGAAAACCTCATTGAGATTAAGAATCGCTTTTTCAAGAACGTCCTTGCTAAAACAGGCAGCTGCATCACAGACACGACAAAACAACAAGAACACCTTACAATCACAGTATTAAACAATAAAATTCACAAGGTCAACGTCGTATTAAAAACAATTAGTGTTGTTTCACGGTGTTGTTTGGTTTACCACTAGAGGGAGCAGCAGAATGATATTTAAAAGACAGAAAGTGTAAAATTCCTTTCCCTCTAAAAATGAAGAACCGCCTGAAAACAAGATTTTTTTTCTTGGTTTACTCTGTCCACAGAATATTTTTCCAGTAGTGCTGTCGTGGAACATCCAGGTGCTCTTTTACGATATTCAGATTATACACTGTTGTTGTGTTTTGGACAGTGGCTTCCTCCATTGTCTTTCCATGATCGTCCTTCTGGTTTAATGTTTTATGTACCACAGACAAATCAACAGATATTAGCATGTTCCAGATAGTTCTGTCTTTAAGGGTTCTTCTTAACCTACAGTATTTAAGCATTCTGCACTGTGCTCTTGTATTCAGCTTTGCAGGATGGTCATTCCGAAAGAGAAGCCATAGTGCTGAACTTTCTCTATTTATAGACAATTTGTCTTACCCTAGACTGATGAACATACTTTTGTAACCCCTTCCAGCCTTTTGCTAGTCAACAATTTCTCTTTTGTTTGAGGCATGTTTCAAATCAAATCAAAATTGCTGAGTGTTTTTTATAGGGCAGAGCAACTTTAACCAACACCACCAATCTTGTCTCATTGATTGGACTCCAGGTCAGCTGACTCCTGACACTAAAATTAGTTTTAAAAGAAGTCATTAGCCTAGGGGTTACAATATTTATTTATGCATTGTTAGCAGACTGTGTTTGCCTATTTTTGTGACTTATTTGAAGATAAGATAAAATTGTATGACCAATCTATGAATATATCCAAGTAATTCCAAATGCTTTCCCTACGGATGTCTTGTAGCGAGTTAACGGTGACTGGCCTGGTCAAGGGCTAGTGCAACGAAGCAGTGGATAGTTGAAACAAGAGAATGCTTCTTCAGAGCAGTGGCCTGGACTTTTATTAAGGCAACAATACGAAGAATAGAGGCATAAAAATAAAGAACTTAAAAAAAACTACTCCATCTTGGAGACAAACTTACACTCTCCTTACATAAACAAAATCCTAAAAGAACTGAGCAATCTAGTAATGGGATACACAACCCTAGATAGTTAGGGACTTCGAGATTTCAACCCATTCTGATTGAAGCAAAAGGGCTGAAGTTTCTATCGTTCTGAAAATACCACATGATTTATGACGTCCGAGGCTTCAGTTAATCAAGTGCCTGTTCTGAATGCAGAGGTGTTAAGAGGGCATTCTTCCATACCAAATTACAGTGAGCTCCAAAATTACTGGCACCCTTGCCTTGCAATGCACAAACAATACTGTAACAAATATAAACAATACAATTAAAGAGAAAAACTTACAATACCAACTTGTGAGAAATACGTAATGTGTCAATTGAACCAACCAAAATAATTAATTGATTAAATTAAAAATCAATGTCCTCCAAATCATGGTTTCACAATCAATGGTACCCTTAAAGATTATTGTAAATAACATCTGCCAAAATTAATACAGGAATGAAATTCCACTTATTTACGTTAATTTAAGTCTTAAGGAACTACATTGAGCCATTACATCACTTACTGTTAAACTAGGGAATAAAAATGAGGTAACACACATGCAACATCGCTTTGTCATCCAACACCATGAAGGAAACAAAAGAACTAGCAGTTCAGAAGAGACAGATGTCAGAGACAGCATAAATCTGGTAATGGCTACAAGAGAATCCACCAAAGAATGAATATACCACTGAGCACTGTCAAGGCAATTATTAAAAAATTAAAAAGATATGGAACAGTTGAAAAACTCACATGTAGAGGACACATATGCATTTTGCCCCCCAGGATAGGGAGGAAGATGGTAATAGAAGCAACTTAACAAAATCCTCAAAAATCACTGTGAAAGAATTGCAGGCCTTGGTGGCATCTTGGGGTTACCAGGTTTCAAAAAGCACCATCAGATGCCACCTCCACAACCACAGCCTCTTTAGAAGGTTTGTCAGAAGAAATCCATATCTGACCCCAAGACACAGACACAAGTGCTTGGAGATTGCTAAAACAGTTTAAATTACGACTGGAAGAAGTTGCTTTGGTCAGAATTTTTTTTAAATATTTTGGTCAGATACAGCTTTGGCATGTTTGGTCTCAATCCAATCAAAAAGCCTGTGGTCTGAGTTGAAGAGGCAGTTGATAAGCGCAAACCCAAGAATGTGCAGGGTCTTGAAAGGATCTGTATGGAGGAATGGTCCAAAATCCCTCCAAATGTGTTCCTTAACCCTGTCAAACATTACAGGAAGAGACTCCATGCTGTTATCCTTGCTAGAGGTGTTTGTACTAAGAACTGAATAAGGAGTGCCAATAATTATGGAACCTTGATTTTGGTGACATTTCTTTTATGTTAAATAATTTTATGAGTCTGATTGGTTCCATTGCAACATAAACAACGTACAGGGTTTCTCATATGGCGGATCACAGCAGGATCAATAATGGAAATGCAGTCCAAAAAAGGCTTAAACAAAGGGATTTCATCCGGATCAGTTAAAATTAAACTGTTCAAGGACAATACCGACACAATCCAGCAGAGGATGCTGAATGAGGACACAGTTGGTCACTTTGCTTATCACCCTAGCCATGGGACACTGGATGGGTCACCAGGCAACAGCAGTTTCTTATCTGATAGACAACACCAATAGTTGGAACACAAATTTATTAGGACCTCCCCCAGGAGGAAAACCAGGGTGAAGCTTAAAGAAAATGGACACAGACCAGCTCGGCCTTGGAGTCAATCCAAGCCTACAACACACAGGAACATTGTAAGTTAAAACACTCTCCATTGTCAATCAGTTGTTGACTGTTGATTATGGAATAAATGTGATAGCAAGTATTTACTAGATCACCTATGCATAAGTTTTATGGGATTGTTATGCCAAGTATGCCATTATATATATAGGAATTTTGGGTTTTCATGAGCTGTATGCCAAAATCATCAGTATTAAAACAATAAATTACCTGAAATATTTCAGTTGGTGTGTAATGAATCTAAAATATATGAAAGTTTAGTTGTTATCATTACATTATGGAAAATAATGAACTTCATCACAATATGCTAATTTCTTGAGAAGGACGTGTATATACGGCTCTGGCATTACTGAATTACCGAGGACATCTAGTAGTGAAGTCTCGTAATAAGCTCAGACAGACCCCAAAGGGTTTGTAGTCATGGAATATGTGTTCCTTATTATCAATAATTATTGTTGATCAATAAAAAGGGACTCAGATTTTGCCTCACATATTTTTCACATATTGATATTTTGAGTTTATGTTTTTTAAGGACTGTTTGTGCATTGCTGTCACAATTCGTGTAGGTGTGTTGCAGAAAGAGAAGGAGGGAGACTGGCAGGCAGGTAGATGGTATTTAAAATGTTACTCAGAAATATACAGACTACGGTTTCAGACTTGTTCACAATGGACAGAGAAAACTTTAGTGACTAGCACAACGTCAGAGAAATACATAACCACAGTGCTCTTATCCGCGGCAACGAACGCGTATACTACTATCTCTGGTAATAGACACACTATACAAATGTCTCTCATAATTACTTACATTGAATGTAGCAAAGTCCATAAAGTGGATGTCCGGAAGCCCAAATGATGGTAACACAACACATACAGAAACTAACACAGTGACAGTAATCATCAATGCCCCACACCTTTTCCCCAGTTTGGCCAGCTTATATTGAATGACCTAACTAGCTACCCTAACACAGCTGAACTCAATCATTAATCAGATCTAAAACATACCAGTCTAACCTAACCTAAACCCTATCCTAGCAGGGCCAAACTGGGAGAGAGGTGTCACTTGACTTAAAGGGACATTACACATAATATAAACAAAAACACCATGCAATGCCCTGATAAAATCTAAGCATAACCACAAATGAGATTTAACCAGAACTGATATATGGAAACCAATGTCCAGTCTCAGTCTCTGTATGCCAGCACTCACTGGGCTGGGTGTTAAAATTGACAGTCAGGGGTGCCAGTAATTTTGAAACTCACTGTACATACTGGTTGCTTACCATATATTGAACCAAAGTTGGCTAGTAATAAGAAAACAAGCTGACATCATTGTCACAGGTTTGAATCATGTCCCAGTTGATGTTCATATGACAGTAGACTTATTAAAATAATAGTGCTTCTTTTAGTATAGTATAGTATTATAATGAGTGAGTGTACTTTTAAATTTGAGAGCATTTCTAATGCATTTTTATTATTTTAGGTTTGTTCCTCCAAGTAGTTACACAATCACTGATCGATACAATAAACTTTGTAAACTAAATAGATGAACGTAATGTGATGCACTTACTGTCTTAAAACACCTATCTCCCATTCACTATTGAAAAACCTTGTGTCTCCATTTGAGCTTGTTTTTGTAAAATATTATTATAATAAATATTATTATTTTGCAGGGGCTATGGTGGTAGATGCTCTGGACACCAAGCCAGTGTGAGACGTTCCATTTCCCCACCGGAGTTGCCTGGGTGACTGCTGCCTTTACCACCCGAGTTTGACGACGTGATGGACCCGCCTCCAGAGTGGCTGGAGGAGCCGCTCCTACCTCCCTTGGGAGCAGCTAAGCTAGGGAGGCTGCCCTGGCTGCCGTGCCCCCCAGCTGAACCACCACCATGTGATTTGCATGGTGGGGGTGCTCTCAGGTACTAAGGGGGAGGAGGTTCTGCCCGCCTGCCCTCCCTTTTTCTCTGGGGACATTTGTGCCACTTTGGGTGATGAGCACCTTGGGGTGGGGTGATGTCACGTCCAGCCCAGTGTGGGCTGGCGTGAGCATGAACTGAGACATGGACTTATTATTTGTATATATGTATTCATGTTTATTTGTGGGGATTTATGTTCTATTTTGTATGTATGGGTTTAATAATGTAAAGACTATTGTTAAGTATGCGCCACTCCGTGTTCTACTGGTCGCCAATAGGGTTAATTGAAAGACCAGTTGGGTCTAATTAGTAATTGTTTCCAGCTGGTCTTCTTTCTTCTGTCAGGACTCGGCCCTCCTGAGCTGTCTTCCCTGTCCCTTTTGGTCCCCATTCCAGTTCCTGGGTTTCCCCTGCACTCCATGATCACCAGTTCCAGTGTCATTATCACCTGCACCTGCTTCCCGGCCACACCTGGGTTGATTATCTCCCTCTCCCTTTATTAGGGAGTTGTAGTCAGTCAACCAACTGCCAGATTATTGTATAGCCACGTAATTATATCCATTTCGTGTTCTATCTAATTAAGCCTATTTTCCAAGTTCCAGTTTCTCCTTTCCTAGTATTTGTTCCTCATCGTGCTATTGTTTGTTCCTTCTAGTTCCCGTGTACCGAACCCTGCCTGGACTACGACCCTCCCTGTGAACCGAACCCTGCCTGGATGACAAACCCCTCTGTGTATCGAACCCTGCCTGACCTCTGATTATTCTTGCCTACCGGAATAAAGCCTGACGCACTACACACACTATCCCACAATAAACATTGTTCTCATTTACCATCTCTGCATCTGGTTCCTCACCTTCTCCTGTGCCATCCCTGACATCTTCCATATTTAGCGCTCAGTAGAACACAGAGTAGCGCAAGTCATTGATTTACTGTTAGGCATAGTTGCCGTGGTGTGCTGTCATCCAGGGGAGTTATATTCAAAGCTGATTAAGTTGTGAAAAGAGTGTGGTATTTTGCTTGAGTTTATGCGTACGCTCTACATATATTTATATATATTAGCTTTCAGCGTCCCATTCCGCTGTGAGAGCATGGTAGAATATATGTTATCATTGTGCACTTGCTATACTTGAACTCATCAACCTGCTTTGGTCTCCCTTCCTACACACCTACACTAATCGTGACAAGTAGGCTATATCAGGTCATGAAAGTTATTTTTTTACCTGCAAAAATTGTTAACCCTGGAATCGTGATATTATTTGCAACAAAAAAGTTCAAATTTCTAGAACAGCAAAAATGATCTTGGACTAGAATGACAAGGTCCAACCAAATCTATTTTTGCTGCAGTTAAAATTATTGCTATTAAAATAATTATGTTTATAATTACATTTGTTGTGCAAATTATCAAAAACAGTGGGTGGTAGTAAAATGCAAAAAAATATATAAAAATAGTTTAATGATTAACAGCTCAACCTCAATGGCCAGTCAGAAAAGGGGGCTGATCCCTTTGAAAAACCTGGATCAAATTTCTATATCTACTTTTCCTATTTGTAATTGTGAAACACTTACGTTTTTAAGGATTTTAGGGACTGTTGTATCCTTGCTTTCACAGAGAACTGGCTGACGGAGAATGATCAGGACACCGACTTGTCAATTGATGGATTTGAGGCACCTTACAGACTCGACTGAGAGGCAGAGGTAACGGGGAAATCTCAAGGTGGCGGGGTGTGTTTACAGTGCCATGCGAAAGTATTCGGCCCTTCTTCAACTTTTCGACCTTTTGCCACATTTCAGGCTTCAAACATAAAGATATGAAACTGTAATTTTTTGTGAAGAATCAACAACAAGTAGGACACAATCATGAAGTGGAAAGAAATTTATTGGATATTTCAAACCTTTTTAACAAAGAAAAAACGGAAAAAAAGTTAATACTTTGTAGCAGTGTTGGGGTCAAGACCACCTAACCGGAGACCAAGACAAGACCAAGACCAGAGTGTATCGAGACCAAGACAAGACCAAGACTTTTAGGGGCCGAGCAGAAGCGAAGAAAAGACAGAGGGAGG
Organism: Umbra pygmaea; assembly: GCA_016801145.1. NCBI lineage: Eukaryota > Metazoa > Chordata > Actinopteri > Esociformes > Umbridae > Umbra > Umbra pygmaea. The sequence continues at coordinate 14,080 of JACXGM010008984.1, read as the reverse complement.
GCGAGACCAAGTCAAGACCAAGACCAGCGCCCCACACTACATGACAATAAAATGTGAAACATGATCAAAAGAGTTTCTCAAATTGATCTGAAAGATCCACATTCCCATAAAAACAATGATATTAAACACTGAAAGCTGAAATAAACTTAACAATCTTTATTCAATACTCCTGGGTGACATCCATCATTTAGTACAGAATGTAAAACAATTATTCATTGTTCATCACTAAAGTCTTCACTTTTCTCAGACTTTTATAAACTATACATAAAGTTATGTTGTTTTTAAACCAACAACAAATCTTTTTTTTCAAAACCACATAGCTAGGTGTGTAAAAAAATGCCAAACATTCAAAATAAAAAATGCAGAAAGCTGTGTATTATAATGAATACAGTAATTATATGTGAAATGTTGATGTTTAGGAACAACTATTGTAAGAGTCTTTTATAGCTTTTATGTGTAATCAAAGCAACAAAAAATATCTAATACAAAGAGGAAAGTCAGTGGCCTAACTGCATGTGATTTATAAAACTACAAAATGTATTTAATTGGGAGCAGTTTCATCAAAAAGTAAACCCCATATAAATCAATTGTGTTATGGCCATAACATTTTTCAAATAGGTAAACAAGTAAGTTAAATGTTTGATATGGTATGAGCCAGAGAGTGTGTGCTGGTAAAAAGTAATATATTTGATCTGCAACTGTAAATTGGAACTTAAAAATTAGCTCTGAAAGTAACGTGCCATACAATAACCTATTTAATGTAGTCATTTCTCATATAAGTTGAGGCGCATTACTCAGTATCAATCTCTGCTCATATCTATAGGTTAGCTCTATAACCCAAACGAGAGAGCATCACCTCGGCGCGTAGCTTTAATGTTGGGAGCTGTACAGTATGCAGCTGACATTAGCTAAGGTCGATGTAATTTAACATTAGCTACACATGCGCAGCAGTTTGTCTACATTTCTCATTGATCAAATAAGACTATGGTGGGACAACAATTTACTTTGAAGCAGGAGCATCGATAAGAGGACTCGTTATTGTCGAGGGCATACAATATTGATGGTTCATAAAACTTAGGACCCAGAGCCATATACAAAGATGGATTTATATATGGCTCTGTTAGAACCGGTTCTCGAGTGGAACGCGTTTTCAATCCCCATCCGAGGCAGGGTGCTAATGTTAGCTAGCCAGCTTTGCTAAACATCACTCTTACACATAGCTTACCTTTCTTTGTGCTTCCTTTCTAAGTGACAATAAAAGTTTGAAGTAGTTCCCACCATCTCTGAAATCTAAGCACTGCAATATTTACAAGAAGCAGTATGCTTTCTTCTGGATGTTGTTTTACAAATATATTCTTTATGATTTTTGTAGCCGAATTGTATTACTGAAGATTTTGCAGCAAATCTTCTCCCGCTCCCAGACAAACACGACTCACTTTCTTGGGAGTGCGAGTGAAAGGGGGCGGGGATGGGTGACAGCGGTAACAAAAATACATATATTTAGCAGTGACCAGTCACGTTATTGCTTGGATTGTAATCAATACAATTTTTCAGTTCTTTCCACAGATTCTCGATTGGATTCAGGTCTGGACTTTGACTTGGCCATTCTAACACCTGGATATGTTTATTTGTGAACATTGTAGATTTTGCTTTATGTTTTGGATCATTGTCTTGTTGGAAGACACATCTCCGTCCCAGTCTCAGGTCTTTTGCAAACTCCATCAGGTTCTTCATTCTTCCAGAATGGTCCTGTATTTGGCTCCATCCATCTTCCCATCAATTTTAGCCATCTTCCCTGTCCCTGCTGAAGAAAAGCAGGCCCAAACCATGATGCTGCCAGTGGGGATGGTGTGTTCAGGGTGATGAGCTGTGTTGCTTTTACGCCAAACATAATGTTTTGCAATGTTGCCAAAAAGTTTGATTTTGGTTTCATCTGACCAGAGCACCTTCTTCCACATGTTTGGTGTGTCTCCCAGGTGGCTTGTGGCAAACTTTAAACGACACTTTTCATGGATATCTTTCAGAAATGGCTTTCTTCTTGCCACTCTTCCATAAAGGCAAGATTTGTGCAGTATATGACTGATTGTTGTCCTATGGACAGACTCGCCCACCTCAGCTGTAGGTCTCTGCAGTTCATCCAGAGTGATCATGGGCCTCTTGGCTGCATCTCTGATCAGTCTTCTCCTTGTATGAGCTGACAGTTTAGAGGGACGGCCGGGTCTTGGTAGATTTGCAGTGGTCTGATACTCCTTCCATTTCAATATTATCGCTTGCACAGTGCTCCTTGGGATGTTTAAAGCTTGGGAAATCTTTCTGTATCCAAATCCAGCTTTGAACTTCTCCACAACAGAATCTCGGACCTGCCTGGTGTGTTCCTTGTTCTTCATGATGCTCTCTGTGCTTTCAACAGACCTCTGAGACTATCACAGAGCAGGTGCATTTATACGGAGACTTGATTACACACAGGTGGATTCTATTTATCATCATTAGTCATTTAGGTCAACATTGGATCATTCAGAGATCCTCACTAAACTTCTGGAGAGAGTTTGCTGCACTGAAAGTAAAGGGGCTGAATAATTTTTTTGTTAAAAAAGTTTGAAATATCCAGTAAATTTCCTTCCACTTCATGATTGTGTCCCACTTGTTGTGCTTCTTCACAAAAAATTACAGTTTTATATCTTTATGTTTGAAGCCTGAAATATGGCAAAAGTTCGAAAAGTTCAAGGGGGCCGAATACTTTCGCAAGGCACTGTATCTTAACAGACTTTTATCAATATCGTTACGACATTTCTAACTGCTCCGTGAGTTTCCACAATTTTTTATAACAATAGTCTACATTCACCCAAGGGCGAACTCTGCGTCGGCTTCTAACACCATCTTTGATCCAATGCAGAAAATGCAATCGCTCTCACCCGAGGCACCAAACGTTATACTGGGTGATTTTATCCATGTATGTATCAAGAAAACACTGACAAACTTTTACCAGTATGTCTCCTGCCCTACCAGACGGAATAAAACCCTGGATCTCTACTATGGATCCATAAAAGACACTAACAAATCATTGCCATTACCACCCCTGGATTCAGCGGACCATAACTGTGTGCAATTACTTCCAACATACCAAACCAGCGGTGTAGCACAAGATCCTGGGCCCTATGCATAGGCAGTCCTGATCGGCCCCCATCCAGGTAAAATAAAATATATTCCAAACATTTCAAGGGCCCTCTTACCCCTTGGGCCCTGGTAATCAGTATTGGTTTTACCCCCAGTCTGATGCCCCTGTACCAAACTGTCCTAAAAAGACAGAAAGCACGAATTAGAGTAATTAAAGACTGGACAGATGAATCTGTACAATGCTTACAAGACTGCTTTTATTGCACAGACTGGGATATATTTATACATTCCTGTAATGATGACCTAAACGAGTTGACTGATGTGACATGCTCATATATTGCTTTTTGTAGAGACATGATTGTTCCATGCAAACAGGTAAATATCTATCCTAACAACGAACCATGGATAACTAAAACTTGTAAGGATAGCTTAGAGAAAAAAGGCATGTTTAAAACAGGGTGACATCGCTGAACTGCAAATAGCAAATAAAGATCTAAAAGTAGAAATTCTCAAAGCAAAGCGATACTATAAAATAAACTGGAGACCAAGATGGCAACAAACAAACTTGGATCAGCCTGGGACAATATGAAAACTATAGCAGGCCTCCAGAATCTAAAGAGCAGCAGTCCAATCACCCTGGATGGTTTCAGCTCAGACACAGAGCTGGCCAGTGCTCTTAACCAATTTTACAATCGTTTTAATACCTCTGATTTTATCAATGAGATTTACAATTTGAGTAACATGCTCATAGACGTTCAACACTTTAACATAATACAAAAAGAAGTGCACAAAGCCTTCCTCTTCATAAGAGTTAACAAAAGCCATTGTCCAAACAACATCTGTGGGTGCATTCTCAAATCCTGTGCAAAGCAATTGAGTCCTCCTTTCCATTATATTTTTAATAAATCTTTCGAGGCACAACTAGTACCTGAGGTCTGGAAGGATGCTTTAGTTTTCCCTGTTCCCAAATCCAACACCCCCCAAACCCTTAATGATTTTAGAACAGTGGCACTCACATCAATTGTAATGAAAACATTTGAAAAATTAGTAAGATCTGAAATATTAAGGAAAACAGAACATTCACGTGACCCTCTGCAGTTTGCTTATAGACCCCGTAGGGTAGGGGGGTGGAAGATGCTGCAGTCACTTTATTTAATTTACTTTTTAAGCATTTGGATAACAGTGGCTCCCATGCCAGACTTTTATTTGTTGACTTTTCCTCTGCTTTTAATACAATACAACCACATATTTTAACCACAAGGCTGCTAGAACAGTTTGACCTGAGCAATAACCTGGTAGGCTGGATCCTTAACTTTCTAACAAACAGGATGTAAAGAGTGAAAGTGAATGGCAGTCTCTCTGACAAAGTCTGCTCATCAACCGGCTCCCCACAAGGATGCGTACTCTCACCTCTTCTTTACATTCTGTACACAAATATGTGCCAGAGCAGGTGGGAGAACAGGACCATCATTAAATACACGGATGACTCAGTTATTGTTAGCCTGCTCAAGACAGTGAAACAGGTCATGGTCCAGTCATCAATGACTTTGTTGAATGGTGTGAGGCATCCCACCTTCAACTAAATGTAGTCAAAACAAAGGACATGCTCATTGATTTTAGGATAAAAATCCAGACACAAGAAATTACATCAAATTACAACAAGAAATTACATCAAAGGTCAAACTGTTCAATGTGTGCAATTACACACGTGTGCAACAACTACTAAGTCATCAGTACTCTTTGCGTCCTGTTTGTTAGAAAGTTATGGATCCAGCCTACCAGCTCATGTATTTATTATATTTTCACCTTTACGTATGTTCTCAACCTAAACAAATTTTTTGTGACTCATTTTGTTTTACTTTCTTTTCAATATTAGTATTTAGTTCACATCAATATTTAAGCATAATCTGGACCGTTAACATTTTAATTTAAATGTTTTGCCATTTCTTAAATTCAGCTGTTTTTAAGTTGAGAATGTGTGATATGTGCCTCTGTTTTGTTCCCATATGTGTGTGTATGAGGACTCTACTGCAAACAAAATCTACCTCTGGGTACAAATAAAGTAACTTGAATTTGGACTTGGACTTGAACACTGGCAAAACTCCATTGTTAATTCTAATGTATTTATTTATGATGGTTAGTTTTTTATTTAACATTTGACTAATGCAGACCTTTCGTGAACTATCATCACTTGATAATCAGAGGAAGCTGACTGCAGATGAGAACATCCCCTGTCATGGGAGCTTTCTTCCATGCTAAATTCTTTACATATTTTATTCCCATATATTGATCCTATGTATAGCAAATAGTTAACGTTTGTAATTAAAAAAAATCTGACATCATTGTCACAAGGTTTAATTCAATCAAACAGTATTAAAGAATGTTTATAGATAAATGTGTTAACTTTTTGACTGCATAAACCTTAGTTTGGAAAAATATGTCAAATAAATTGTTAAAAACTGTAACAAAGAAACATTTGTTGACATCATTGATTTATTGACCTCACCACTTGAATTATTTCACATGTACACTTATTTGAGTTATGTGGGTAACAAAAAACAACAACAACCTAATCTCTTTCAGGGAATTTACAAATTAACACATAATCTGAGCCATATGTACTATTATGTGTACTAAATCAAGAACTACATATGCAATAAATTATGTAATCCAGTAGATGGCAGACTTGTGTAAACAGACACTGTCCACTACACTGATCTGTACATCATCAAGTTTTTCTGGTTAGGAAATAGGAGGTACTCTCTAAATGGCATTGATCTGTTTATTATATAGTTCTGTATCTATAGGTCATAAACATGTTTTAGGCATTTTTTGTTGCTTTTTTGCCAGGTCACCATTGCAAATGAGAATCATTTCTCTGTCGGCTTACATGTTTAAATAAAGATGAAATAAAAAAAGGAGCAGGTGGGCTGGATTCAAATCCATGCAAAAGCAGTACATGTTCACCAGAGGCAGCAGCTAAGACTCTGAAGAACCATAGTTCACACTCACTGGCCATTCATTAGGTACACCTGTTCAACTGCTCATTACCAAAAATATCTAATCAGCCAATCATGTGGCAGCAAGTCAACGCATTTAGCGAAAATGCCTTGTTAATGGCAGAGATCAGATGAAAAAGACTGTTTTGAGCTGATAGAAAGGCAACAATAACTCAAATAACAGTTTGTTACAACCAAGGTTTGCAGAAGAGTATCTCTGAACGCACAACACGTCGCACCTTGAAGCCGATGGGTTACAGCGGCAGAAGACTACACCGGCTACTCCTGTCAGCTAAGAACAGGAATGTGAGGCAACACCAAAATTGGACAATAGAAGATTGGAAAAACTTTACTTCGTCTGATGTGTTTCAATTTCTGCTGTGACATTCATATGATAGGGTCAGAATTTGGTGTAGACAACATGAAAACATGGATAAATCCAGCCTTGTATAACACGGAATTCAACAAAATCAAAAAAGTCAAGATTCTATAATCCGAATATAGTTCTGTAATATTAATAATAATTGTCACTGCATTTTTCCTAATATAAATTGCAGTAAAAATGGAAGATAATTTGGCTCTATATAGATATTTATAAGCTTATAACCTTATAAGTTTTTGTGATTGTCTACCGAACTTGGCCAGCATGCACCTCATCATATCAAACTAAATTGCCCAAACAGATGATGCTTGTTCTCCGTATCACTCACATATCCAAATGCATATGACGAGGTGTAGGTGTATGTGTCTTGCCTGGTAATTGTATTTTAAAGTGGGTATTAACACGGAAAATACCTAAGGACAATGTGTGAGACAGCCATTCTTCTGTTTCGGGAAATTATTACTTTTATCATATGGAAATGGAAATGTAGCGTATCGATCAATGCACGTCTATATTACAGCATTATTTTCTATAATTATGCTTTGGGTGTGGGCATCCAACTTTGTCCAAATAGTTGTTTAACTGCAGATAGGTGAAAAAAAATCTGCAAACCACTTCTGCCTGGGTAGTGGTTCCCAACCATGGGTACTAGGACCCTTGGTGGTACAGTTACCAACATGTTTTGTTAACCACTGGCCCAGGGTGTTTACTATGCAGGTTTAAGAAAGAAATGTAATTTAAACAAATAAAAATAATAATGACTTCATTGGGCCCTAGGAAATTTTCTTGGCACACCTTGAGCCCATTAGTACCAATTGAGCATTATTTAAATGCCACAGACTACCTGAGTATGGTTGGAGTAAATGTCCATCCCTTTATGACCACAGTGTACCCATCTTCTAATGGCTTCTTCTAGAAGGACAACACCATGTCACAAAACTTCTTGAACATTGACAATAAGGTCAATGTACTCAAATGGGCGCAGATGGCTCAGTGGGTAGGGAGTCAGACTGGTAGTCAAAAGGTTGCCAGTTCGATTCCCGACTGAGCCAACGGTCGTGTGTGTCCTTGGGCAAGACACTTTACCCTAATTGCTCCCAGGTCGTTGCTGTAAATAAGAAATTGTTCTTAGTCAACTTACCTGGTTAAATAAAGGTTAAATAAAAATTAAAAATAGCCTCCACAGTCACCAGATCTCAATACTATCAAGTATCTTTGGGATGTGGTGGAACAGGAGATTCGCATTATGGATTGTTCACACGAGGAATGTTCCCAGCACCTTGTTGAATATATGGCACAAAGAATTTAGGCAGTTCTGAAGGCACATGTACCTAATGATGTGGCCGGTGAGTGTATATTTCTGTAATGTTTATTTAAGCCATAACAATGGATCTACATTTTCTTTCATGTGACCTGACTACAAAATGAACACTGTATAGTGTAGAACATCACTGTCCTATCAATACTGTGTTTTAATTTTAAATATAATAAAATGCATGCTGTACAGCTATTGACAGTGTTGTAGTCAAGTCTGAGTCGAGTCTCGAGTCCCCAGTGTTTGAGTCCAAGTCCGAGTCACCAAAGAAGAGTCAGAGTCAAGTCACCAGCGTTCGAGTCATCAAGCATGAGTTGAATACCAAGACTGCCTAAATTGCTCCACTGTGGCAGCTTTAAAGAGCTGATATACAAATAAACAAGAGGGTCTACATTAAATAAAAATGACACCACTGTCACCTTTCCAAAGGGAGTTTATTTAATGTGGTATATTAGCAGAAAACTGAAAGCAGCAAAAATGCAGAACTGAGAACACTTTAATATCTGTTTATTTCTCGCAAGTAATATCGTTATAATATAAATAATGTAATATCCACGACTAGGTCATATAAAGGACACTCACTCAGAAAGGCTTTAGATGTCTGAAGACAGCTGTCAGCACAAGAGATCCAGGGGCCCCCTCTGCTGGTGCGCCCAGAATCTACCGCTCAGCGTCCCCTGCTTTCTGAAGCCACCGTTCCACTCCAGATCATTCCAGATTGCGCACAGCTGTACATTATGTGTAATCACCGGTGTCCTATTTAAGAGGACTGTGAACTATGGGTGTTGTGGGTTAATTTGCTAATGTCGTGGTGTTGCCATATGTTTTGTCGCTACTTATTGTAAAACATATATGTCATAGTATCGTTTTGGAAATATAAGAAGGAGCTTTGTGCTGTGCTGCATTCTGTTGGGAGTTCTACATTAAATACCCACACTCAGCAACCTGCGTTTGGCTTTGTTCCTCTTTAACCGTGACAGATTAACCCACCTTGTCAACTATGGAGCCAACAGGACACAGTGAACCAGCCGAAGCCGGAGCTACTGCTGCGGACGTGGTCTCGACTATCCAGACCCACCAGAACATGCTGGAATCTCTAGGGGTGGCTATGGACAGCGTCATAAACTCCATCAAGGCGTTGGAGCATCACATAGGGCCACCTGTTCCTATTCCGGCTGTCCCAGTACCGCCGGTCGCAGAACCCATTCCTCCAGGGATGAATCTGACAACTAAGGTTAATTTATTCCTCCCCAGTGATAGCGTCTCTGGGATTCAATCAGATAGTTGACATGACCATCAAGTTGGACAGCATCCTTCAGGCAAGAGGGCACACCGGAAGTGTGTTTGCATCACCATCAGGACCTGCGTCCGGACCAACGCCGATGGAGATAGGTAGAGTGGGTCTTCAGGACACACAGAGGGGGTCCGGCAGGCGTCAGGAGCAGTGCACCTTCTGTGGCAAGCGAGGGCACTATGCGGCCACTTGCCACCTGCGCCTGTCAGACCCAGGAGGCGGCAGCACAGGCACCCTTGAATCACCTCAGTTCCTCTTTGCATAATAACACACAAATGACAATAACGGTGCTATTCCCTGATTATCCATATTCATCCCCGCTTAAGGCCCTTGTAGATTCGGGGGCAGCAGGGAATTTTATAGACACAGAGTTGGCTCGTGTATTTCCCAATTCCCTTACGTTTATTAGACAGACATCTGCCAATACAAGCATTGGACAGCCGACCATTAGGGTCGGGGTTCGTGACATATGCCACAATACACATAACCATGACATGTCAAAACAATCACACTGAAAGCATAATGTTTAATGTATTTGACGTACCGTCGTCACCCATTCTTTTAGGCTATCCTTGGTTAGCGTAACATAAGCCCTTTGTTTCTTGGTCGAACAGATCGATTGAAGGGTGGTCCCAAGAGTGCCTGGGTAGGTGTCTGCCGGTTTTGCTAAGGGCCACCATGGTGGAAAGTCCGGACAGTGTCTCCAACACTCCCATTCACATTGAATATTCGGACTTGGCTCACGTGTTTTCGAAACAGCGAGCATCCAAATTACCACCCCATCGGCCCTGGGATTGTGCCATCGATTGTTGGTACTCTCATGCATCTGGTGTCGAAACACCTGGACACTCCGAAAATAAAGCCATATGCCAGCGTACTGTTCATTGATTTCTCCTCTGCATTCAATACAATAAAACCGGACATATTGCTATCTAAAATTGTTCAAATGGGTACGAACCCATATCTTATTTACTGGTACAGTTCCTTCCTTACTAACAGGCAACAGCTTGTTAGGGTCAATAACACCTATTCCCCCATGGTCACAACCAGCTGTGGTGCCCCACAAGGATGTGTTAGCTCTCCCCTGCTCTTCACACTCTATACCAACGACTGTGTTACCTTTGCATCCAACCACTATATCATCAAATTTTCTGATGACACTGCACTGGTAGCTCTGATGGAGGAGGGGGAGAGGTCTGATCTCTATGTGGAAACAGTGAATAATCTGGTAAAGTGGTGCGATTTAAATGCCCTCATCCTCAATACACAGAAAACTGAGTAGATTATTTTTGGCACCTCTCATGACTGCCATATTACACCAATAACCATTCACAATCAAATCATAAAACAAAAATCATCGTTCAAATATCTTGGAGTGCACGTGGACAGTAACCTTTCTTGGACCTATCATGTAGATTATATTTGCAGCAAAGTACAGCAAAGAATCTACTTTTTAAGGAGACTTCGGTCATTCGGAGCAAGCAGCAAAATCCTGTCACTTTTCTTTGTGTCAACAATACAAAGTACGCTGCAGTATGGAGGCGCAGTGTGGTTTGGAGGCCTCTCAGCTCATCTGAAGGTCAGGATTCTACGGCTCCTGGGAATCTGTTCCAAATTGGTGGGACACTCAGTGGAAAATGCGTTCACTGAAAGCCACTTACTGAACACCGTCAGACTGGCTGATAAAATCTCCCAGGACTCTTCCCATGTGCTGCATGGGGAGTACCAACTCCTCCCTTCGGGGAGGCGCTAAAGGGGTCCCACACTGCAGAAAGAACAAATATAAACACTCATTTGTTCCTCTGTCAATACCTCTGCTTAATCAACACAGGAGGGCAAAGAAGTGACAGTGCCCCCCCCCACACTTTCACTTAATACACTTTCACTTAATGTATATATGTATCGCTATTTAAAACAAACACTCTTGCAGGGCAGCGCCCCCCTCATATTAATTACGTATTTATCTATTTATGCTTTTTATCGATGCCTTTTAGATTGTGGTGTTGTGATTGTTGGAGCTTGTATTGCAAGACAAATGTCCGTGTACACGGACAATAAAGTGCTATCTATCTATCTATCTATCTATCTATCTATCTATCTATCTATCTATCTATCTATCTATCTATCGAGTATATGAGCATGCGCAACCAACATGTTTATCTGGTCCGTCGGGTGCTTGGAAGACTGCTGGAGCATGATTTGTACGTTAAGGCGGAAAATTGCCTATTCTTTCAGACCTCTGTCTCCTTCCTCGGATATCGCCTTTTCGCGGACGGCGCAGTGCGTAATTGGCCTGACCCCGACCACGGTAAAAGTGGTACAGCGGATTCTAGGTTTTGCCAACTATTATCTGAGGTTAATTCGTGATTTTGGCAAGATAGAGGCCCCTATCACGTCCCTGCTGAAGGGTGGGCCGGCCAGGTTGGGGTGGACCTCTGAGGCGGATGGTGCTTTCACTTCCCTGAAGGCGCTTTTCTCAACCACACCTGTGTTGGCTCACCCTGACCTGGCGTTTCAGTTCAATGTTAAGGTGGATACTTCCAAGAGTGGGGTAGGGGCAGTGTTGGCGCAATGGTCGGGCTCACCAGCTAAGTTGCATCCATGCGCCTTCTACTCGAGGACGCTGACACCTGCCAAACGAAACTACGACGTTGGTGATAGGGAATAGCTCGGCATTGTCAAAGCTCTAATGGCATGGAGGCACTGGTTAGAGGGGGCTAAACACCTTTTCCTCATCCTAATTGACCACCGTAACCTGGAGAACATACGAGTAGCATGGAGACTGAACCCTCGAGGTTGGTGCGTTTCCTAGCCAGGTTCATATATTCCAGTTCCTATCTTCTGGGCAGTAAGAATGGTAAGGCCGATGCTCTGTCCCGGCAGTATGACACAGAGGACAGAGTAGTGGAGGATAGCCCCATTGTGCCTGCCGCTTGCATACTCGCTCCTTTTATGTGGGAAGTTGATGCTGAAATTCAACAGGCACTCCGCACCGACGAAGTCCCTACACAGTTTCCTGCCAATCGCCAATACGTTCCTGAATCAGTTGGAGATAGACTCATCCATTGGGCCCACGATACTCCCTCCTCTGGTCATCCAGGTATCAGTCATACCATTCACTGTTTAACAGGCAGGTATTGGTGGCCCACCTTAGCTAAGGACGTGCGGGTTTATGTTTCCTCCTGCTCGACATGTGCCCAGAGTAAAGCGCCGCGGCACCTACCTGCAGGGAAATGAATGCCTCTACCTGTATTGCAACGGCCTTTGTCACATTTGGCTATACACTTCGTCACCGATCTGCCCCCCTCTGAGGGTAATACTCCGATCCTGACCGTTGTGGACAGGTTTTCCAAGGCTTGCCATCTCCTACCTTTGCCTGGGGTTCCTACGGCCCTGCAGACTGCGGAGGCCCTGTTCACTCACATCTTCTGGCATTACGGCATCCCAGAGGAGATAGTGTCAGACCGCGGCCCCCAGTTCACATTGCATGTCTGGAAAGCTTTCATGGAGCAATTTGGGGTTGAGGTGTGCCTTACCTCTGGGTTCTATCCTGAAGCCAATGGGCAGGTGGAACGCATCAACCAGGAAGTGGGCAGGTTCTTGCGGTCGTACTGCCAGGACAGGCCGGGGGATTGGTTGCACTTTCTTCCCTGGGTGCAACCAATCCCCCAGCCTGTCCTGGCAGTACGACCTGGCAGTTTCTTCCCTGAGTACGCTCAGAATTCCCTGCGCCACTCCCCCACCAACCTCACTCCGTTCCAGTGCGTCCTTGGGTTTCAGCCTGTCCTGGCACCCGAGCCAGACAGAGGCGCCTGCAGTTGAGATGGTTTCAGCGCGCAGAGGAAATGTGGAACGCTGTCCACATCTGCCTTCAGCGCGCTGTGTGCCATCACAAGGTCCAGGCGGACCGTCACCGCGGGCCCACCCCGTAGTTTCACCCTGCCGGAAGCTGGCCCCGCAGTTTGTAGGGTTCTTTAAAGTCCTGAGGAGAGTTAATGATGTGTCATACCATGTGCAACTGCCACCTCACATGCATATTCACCCTGTGTTTCATGTTTCTCTCCTCAGGGTGGTGGTGGAAGGCCATCTCCATGAAGCTGGGTTGCTGGGGACCCCCCTCTTCCAATGGAGATCGATGGTGGCCTGGCGTACTCCGTCTGGGGTATCCTGGATTCGAGACGGCGGAGAGGTGGCCTACAGGACCTATTGGATCGGGAGGGGTATGGTCCCTAGGAACGGAGCTGGGTGCCGGCTGGGGATGTCTTAGACCCCGGCCTCCTTCGCGAGTTCCATCTGCGCCGTCCGGATTGCCCGGCCCCACGTCCTCGCAGGAGCTGCGTGTCAGGGGAGGGGTTATGTTAGCATAAGAGATCCGGGGGCCCCCTTTGCTGGCGCGCCCAGGATCTACCGCTCAGGGTCCCCTGCTTTCTGAAGCCACCGTTCCACTCCAGATCATTCCAGATTGCGCGCAGCTGGACAATGTGTGTAATCACCGGTGTCCTATTTAAGAGGACTGTGAACTATGGGTGTTGTGGGTTAATGTGCTAATGTTGTGGTGTTGCCATATGTTTTGTCGCTACTTATTGTAAAATATTAGTGATGGGCAAACGATGCTTTCTGAAGCATTTGAGGCTTTCCTCAAATTGTGCCGAAAAACGGTTCACTACTCGAAGCCCCACAACACAGTACTCTCCAATGACACCTGCTGGTTAAACAATATAACACCACATTTGAGGTTCATATAGGCTGTTTTTGCAGGAAATTTATAAAAGCTACCTGGTGCAATGGTTAGACGTGGGCGATATAGAACTTATATTTAGTTTGAAGACAGGGTTCGCATCCCTGACACGTTTCACACTTTTGACCTTCATGTTGCTAATCTAATCAAATACTGTAAATCCGGGCTATAATTCAGGATGCTGGAGACAAAACTTTATCGCAATGACAATTAAAAGGATTGAGTGGAATTAAGAGTT
>JACXGM010008983.1:0-18932 GCA_016801145.1 Umbra pygmaea | reverse complement strand
AATTATAACATTCATTCCCAGGAAAAAGCCCAGGTAGTCATCTAGGCACTCGTCATCTCACGTCTGGATTGCTGCTCACTCTGGTAGGACTCCCGGCATGCGCCAGCAAACCACTTAATCTAATTTAAAACAGCAGCCCACCTAATGTTCAACATTCCCAATTTCTCCAACATCTACCCACTTCTAAACACAGTCACCGGCTCCGAGGTGAAGCTTTTATCCGCTACATGTCGATGGTGCTTGCTTACATAGCAACATAGGAGCTCCTTCCCCCTACCTTCAGGCAATGCTCAAAACCTACATCCCTACATGGACTCTTCCTTCAATAACCTCTGGGCTCCTAACCATCCCATGCCTTATGGAAGTCCGTTCCCAATACAAGCAGTCAAAACTCTTCTCCATCCTGGCTCCCTTAATAGTGGAACCAGCTTCCAATGGAGGCTAGAACAGTCTTTACACATCTTCAGGAAACATCTGAAAACCGTCCTCTTCAATGAGTACTTAAATTAGTTGAATTCCACCTCTGTTGTCTTAATGTTTTCTTTATCTGTATGATCCTATTGTAGCACTGTTTTTGCCTATTTACTGTTTCAGATATTGAATGCTCTTAGTACTGAGTTGTGGTTGTTTCACCTAGTTTATCTTAAATGTACGCACTCACTGTAGGTCACTCTGGATAAGAGCATCTGTTAAATGACTAAAATGTAAAATGTAAATGTAAAAATGAATTAAAGTTAGGGGCTTTTTACACTACAAAACATGTAGACAGTACATTAGAGAGAAAAATTGCATTCATTTACGAATAATTTATGAAAATTTTGTGTACACTGACAGGTACCAAGAGAGAAGCAGAGGATTTTGTGTTGGGAATAAGTGAAATGTGAGAGCAGCCCCTCGTGTGTACCTAGTTGAGTTATAACTAACAGCAGGCACATGTCCATTTCATTACCTCCATCTGCCTAGACCTGGCTTTTCAAATGTTTTGTTTAGCAGTTGAAAAGTACTGAAATCACCTTTATTTAGAATAGCGTTTTGTAGCTAAATATAACAACCCAGGATTGGTAAATAACAGAGACAGAATACAGAGATATGTAAAGTTGGAATACATTGATCTAATACGTGTGGTGAACATGTGAGATAATGGGCTGTGAAAAGTGAGTATTGTTAAACATTACACTAGATGGCTTGTTTTTTATTATTAATGCATTTTTGGAACTAAGCACAAGATTTTCACTGCAATAACATTTGTAGTCTTGAAACGATTGGGACGAGCTACAGAAGACTCTGAAACTCGTGACCACTGTCCCCCTCACTTCCTTTAAATCTCGATTATCAGAGCTTCTGTCCAACCACTGCACCTGCTGACCCCCCCCCCCCTCACATGTACACTACCTTTCCCTATCTGATCCGTTACTTTAGTATTTTCCAAATAAGCACCTTTGTGTATATACGGACTTGAACATTATTTTAGTTTAATTACATTATTGTTATTTGCACAGTTACCATTTGCACTGTCATACTAGTGTTAACTTATTACATTGTATCTGCCTGCTACTCTGTACACTGCATTCAACTGCATTCAACTGCACACTCAACTGCACTTTTCTATCTTTCCACTTCTTGTGTATTTGTATTCATGTGTAACTCTGTCTGTACTTGCACCTTTGCTTTATCTTGGCCAGGTCGCCGTTTTAAATGAGAATTTGTTCTCAACGTGCCCACCTGGTTAAATAAAGGTTAAATAAAAAATAAAATAAAAGTATTTGGTAAATAATAAGCTTGAACTTGAAACTTCAATATACATACGGCATTAACAGAATTACAGGTTAATTGAGATGAGCAGAATTGTTAGTAATCAGTCAACAGTTTGGAGTCGTCTTGAAGTGGTAACATAGCCATTGTTCTCCCGTTTGGATGAACGGCTGGTTGCTACGTGCCACAGTGCAGGGAAAAAAGGTGGTGGGAATTGTTTCTCATGATTGTTCTGTACTGCTGATGTTTTGGAACAGTGACTCTTGCCTCTGCACCTCCAGAATCATGTAGGACCTCTATGGAAGGCACAGGTGATGGCCGATTACCCTCCCGTGTCCCATTGGGATTACTTTCCACCCGGAGTCTCAGACTGAAATCAGACAGTTAAGAAAGAGGGGAGAAGGAATGTGTGGAGCCATCAGCACAAACAAGGAGATCTCAGTTAGGATGCATTTCATACATACATATTCGAGACCTCTAGAGAAAGCTAGAGAAAGCTAGAGACTACAAAATTGTAGTGTGTAAACTTGCAGGTCTCTTTTAAATAGCTACTACATTTCAGGTGACCTCACGAGGTAGCACACAAGATGATTTAGAAAGATCCCTCCTGGGGCTTTACAAATGTAAAAGGCAGTTGTTGAGGAACGTTTCAAGAGATGTGTATCGCGGGGACATTCTTTACATGTATAGAGATGTGTATCGCGGGGACATTCTTTACATGTATAGAGATGTGTATCGCGGGGACATTCTTTACATGTATAGAGATGTGTATCGCGGGGACATTCTTTACATGTATAGAGATGTGTATCGCGGGGACATTCTTTACATGTATAGAGATGTGTATCGCGGGGACATTCTTTACATGTATAGTAGGTCACTGGGCTTGTCTGTTTTCTGAGTGAAGTGCTCACGCACCCAGCGCATCTCAAATGACAATTCATGACGCACCCACAAACAAGCGATTGCCATCTCGAGGCATGACACTGTAAATACAACTGGTATGGAAATGACTTTGTCTCCAGCTTTTCTTGAGAGGTCTAGTAAAGCTGGCTGAAAGCTGTCGTAATATAAACATCCACTTGTGTGTCTCATTTGTGCTCACCATGTAGCTGTTCTTCTAGCTGAGACCCTTCCCACCTCATAACATGAACGCAGGTGGAACCCTCCACCTTAAAAGCCTTCTGGGTGAAAGATATCCACTCTGGGTACCATTGCAAAATAAATAAAATAAACAGTACCAAACTCAAATAACAGTAGGATTTGTGCTAACGGAGAACATAAGTACTGTATTAAGTAGCCATTATTCCAAAGCACCATTCGATTTGGCAAGGAAATTACCTTTTTCCCCTGTAATTCCAATTACCTACTACTATTCCAATTATCCTGTGTTACTGATGGTAAAAAAGTAGAACTGAAGATTTTTTTGCTTCTACTTAAAGGAGAATTCCGGGCGATTTTAAAACGTAGCTCTGTTGTTAGCATATCGGAAGTGCTGTCAGTAGCGTTAATACCTCAAACAATCTGTATTGCCAAAACCGTGTTTACCTTTTGCTGCCAGTATACAACCATTACGCATTTACGGGGCAAGTTAAAAAAACGTGATTTGAGCCACTAAACATGTTCGAAATGTCATTACTAGCCACGGCAAATCGCTTTTTCGCAAAAAAATATGTTTTGGAATATTGCATTGTATTACGTCAACAATCGACTAGTGTGGACTTGGACACTGGAAAATGGGAAATAAACAGAGGTATGTACATGAACTTATTTGTTTAAATTCACTGTGTTCACTAGGAATAACTGCACATGGATATGGACTAGTAATGACATTTCGAACATGTTTAGTGGCTCAAAGCACATTTTTTTACTTGCCCCGTAAATGCGTAATGGTTGTATACTGGAGCAAAAGGTAAACACGGTTTTGGCAATTGTCGCGGCCAGGCTAATGTTTGAGTCTATAAAGATAACATTTTCCTCTAGGAATTTTACTGCATTCCGCAACACAATACAGATTGTTTGAGTTATTAACGCTACTGACAGCACTTCCGATATGCAAACAACAGAGCTACGTCTTGAAATTGCCCGGAATTCTCCTTTACTATACACACAACGGCCAATTCATTAGGTACACCTTGCTAGTACTGGCTTAAACCAGCTTTTTTTCAGAACTGCTTAAATTCTTCGAGGTACAGATTCAACAACGTGCTGGAAACATTCTTTAAAGACTTTGGTCCATGTTGACATTATTGCGTCATGCAGTTGAAGCAGATTTGCCGGGATAGACCTGGTGACTGTGGAGGCCATTTGAGTACAGCGAGCTGATGGTCAAGTTCAAGAAACCAGTTTGAGACGATGTGAGCTTTGTGACATGGTGTGTTATCCTGCTGGAATTAGCCATTAGAAGATGGGTACACTGTGGTCATAAAGGAATGGACATGGTCAACAACAATACTCAGGTAGGCTGTGAGGAAACTCATTTGCTCACTTGGAAACATGTTTTTCTACGAACTATTTAAGAGGAAGAGTAGTACTGGGCACAGTATTTATTTTGCCAATGTTTAATTAATTGGCACAAAATGAAGGCTATTAAGAAAAATATTCATTTCACTTTGTTTTAAGTATTCATTTTTCTAATCAGTTTGTTTTCTTGCTAAAACCGCAAACAGCAGCTGTCAAGCACTGACATTTCTCTCAAAACACAATGGTGTTTCAAATGGGAATAATATAATCAGAGGACCTTTTGGTAGTTAGTCAAAAAACGGTTGTTTTTCTAGCTGGCATTATTACATTCCTGCTAAGTAAAATTGACACACATGACAGATGCAGATGTTTAAAATGGCTAATGTGGTGATTTGTGCTTTTGTAGATAATTACATTACCTGACCTCCTCTGAAAACAAATGTTCAGAATGTCGTGTTAAATGTTGACTATCTGTGTTTCAAACTGGCCTTTTCTGATGTATTGTTAATCACTGCATAAACAATCCACATGGCCTGGGGAAATTAAATGCATAATGTTACCATTACAGCAAAAACATCAGCTCCTGAGTTCAGATAAATTTGACTTATCTTTGCCGACTAAGTTTTTTGTTGTCAACATGTGAAGTTAAACTTAAATTCCTCTTAACATTGCAGGGATCCTTCAAGAAAGCAGAATGCGGTAGCTAAATAAAGTTAAAACATCTCTCCGCTACACTTTCCCTCTGTACATTTCCCTGCTGGAAAGAAGGGAAAACCCAACATCCTTATTCTGGGTAACCATAATATTCCTTCAAGTCTTTAAGTCCTGCTACACAGTAAAAACGGCTGTGTTAAATCAACACTCTTCAGTGTCAATTTGGACCTATATAAACACTGAGAGTGTTAATTTAACACTTAGGGTGTTGATTTAACAAAGCGTTTTTTACTGTGTGGAGTTTTTGGCCTTTGTAAGGATGATTTGACCAAGAACCACTTGGGTCACAGCGTGCCATAAGCTTTTGGTGCTTCGGTTCACTTCTAGTGTATCAGTGTGGGATTATCATAGATAAAGATGACTGGTCTGTGCAACAGGCCATGACAGTAATACTAATATTTAAGATTGACTAAAGTTAAAGGTATTGAGTTGTATCTGCTGGCGCTGACTGGTTCTGAGCTTTTCAGTATGACACAGGCCCACATGTTAGCCGTATGGGACAAGCCTTCTATGCATATTTATTCTCCAGGTTTAACACACCTGTAATTACTCAATTGGTAATTTGAGCACGTCTAGGCTCTCGGCCAAAGTATAATCGATTTTTTTTCTCCAGCTATCTCCACACCACAGCAATCAAATTCCGAATTTTAGGCAACGGGTGCCTGCTTAGAATTTATGATGACTGCTGGAGATACTGGCCGTCCGGAGGAAGAGAAGGAGACAGATAGGGCAGAGGCAGGGAGGGGTTATGAGAATGTGCAGAGAAAGAGCGCATTCAGACAGTACACATTTTGGCACATGTTGTAGGAATTCTGTAGTTTGAAAAATGATTAAATTGAACACGAGCCAAAGACATCCCCCCTGGCAAAATCCAGAGGGGTGTACTTATCAAAATATATTGACCTTTCGGAACAGCCCTATGGGTACTGTGTAGAAAATATGGTGTAATTTAGGGCTCAGCCCTAGTTGAGATCTGGTATGTTAAAGCAACAAGGCTTGAACTTCTGTATGTAGTATAGGGCCAACATACTGCAGTTATGTGCTTAATACAACCCTAAGCCCTGGGATTTTAGCCTGATACCAACAACCCCGAAGAGATATATTGTTGCTATTATGAACTAGTTACATTTTACATTACATTTCAGTCATTTAGAGGACACATTTATACAGAGCAACTTACAGTAAATACATGGACATCCCCCTGTAGCAACTTAGGATAATGTGCCTTGCTCAAGGACACATTTTGGCTCTGTCGGGAATCGAATTGGCAAGATTTCCGACTCCAAGTCTGACTCCCTAACCACTGAGCCATCTGAACCTAACCAGTTACCTGCACAAACATACCGATGGCATTTTGGGTCATGAAGTCATGGTACAGCTCACGTCTCCTAGAGGATATACCTGCTGTCAGCCTGCCTTCAACATAACACCTGGTCATCTCTGTTCGTCTGTCTGTTCTTATCTCTGTCTGTTCTTATCACTGTCTGTTCCCATCTCTGTCTGTTCCCATCTCTGTCTGTTCTCTGTCTGTTCCCGTCTCTGTCTGTTCCTCTTTCTCATTGTTCCACTCTCAGTAGCAGTGTGTCCACTGGTTGGACTCCAACAGCAAACTAGACAGTCCCTAAATCTTAAACTCTCAGTCTTTCAATGAGAGTGTTGATCGGCATTATCTGAGTCACTACAGTGTTCGTTAACTGATTATGTACCTCACAAAGAGTCGGACCATGGGGGATTGCTTCTGTCAGAAAAACGTAATTGTGTTGATTCAATTTGAAACGTCCACCGCTGTTAGACGTGACTACAGTTGACACTGAATTGTGGGTGAAATCAAGCCTGCAATTAAGTAAAGACTTTCACTTGTCACCTCAAGCTAAATCATGGAAAGCAAGGGCCGCATCTGAGAAATGAACCAGCATTTAAGATGGCAATTCGAAACTACATTGAGTTTCAATTGGGATTCTCCAGAGGGAACATGGAGAAAGTGAGTCTAAGAGCTGTCTGGTTTGCTTTTGGAGTTCAGCCAGTATCTCACATATTTACTGTACCACACAGTAAAATCCATGTGTAGGGTGAAATTCTGATAAACATAGGTTTTTGATGCACATCTACAGATGAACTTCTATGGTTATGATACTAAAGGTGTTGAGGATTATTTATTACTTCACAGTCCACTGATGCCTCTAGGATGTCCTGTTTCCTGAGGTGATTTTTGTGTCCCCTGTGTGCCTGGTTGTTTTGTTTCAATACATTAAATGTTATTAACAACTGTTTTGTTGATAAGTGGCAAAAATAATTGAATCACTTTTAATTTAATGTTGTAACATAATAATGTTAAAGATTAATCAGCTTTGAGAGTTACTTTGTGTTTGTTAGAATTTAAAACCGTAATGTAATTCCCTGTGATCTTGCCAAGAATCTTCCAATGTATCTTTCTCTCTCATTCTAGCAATGTGTCTAGTAATAACATTATTTGCTTGAATGGAAAAGCTCTTTCTACAACTTTAGGGTTCTACATTAGATATAAGCTACTCGTTAGTAATGACCATGAAAATGATATTTACACATACAGAACAGCCCAATCCAGTTCTATCCTGGAACCCAGTTCCACTCCATTTTTTCATTGCATCATCTAATCTGGAACTTAATTAGACCTGGTACATCAGGTAGGTGCAATTAATGATGAGATAGAACAGAAAACCAGCAGGCTTGGCCCTCGTAGGGTAAAAGTTGAATACTCCTGGCGTAGGGGTAAGGTGCCATCAACAACGATTTCAAATCGCCTTATTGTCCCTGAGATAAATTAGCCTACAGGTTATTGTTTGCATGTGAAATTTACACATTGTGGAGGAACAAATCAGAATATGTGTTCATGTTTTCGTCATGACCACCACAGATATTAGCTGTCCAGAATGGGAGGATACATTTAACGACCACTTCAAAAAATCTAAAAAGGAACATTTGAAAGCAAAAACTGCCAAACAAATCAAGCTCTGACAAATAAATAATGAAGCCATTTTGAAGGATATTCACTTTGTTAGTTCAGAGTTTTTATCACTGTGCAAAAATGACAGCATCTCACATGGTTCCAGCAACTTCTTTAAGACAGCCATGTTGTGGCTCTCTGGGATCGGAAAGTGCTGCAGTTTGCTTCACTTGACTGTCAAGAGGTCTGCATTATGAACGCTGTGCTGTTAAGGTCCAGGATACCGTGACGGTGATGATCAAGGACTGGGGTCTTGTGTCCTGTTTCATATGACTACAGTCTCCAAGTACAAAAATAAACAAGGAAAAAAGCTATGTCTCTGACGAGGAATGAAGTGCAATTGCCTTTTTCTGTATAAATGTTTTAACATTTCAGATGCTTTATTTGTTTTTTATGTAAATCATATAAAATGAAATCATCTTCTTAAGGGCAATGATAATAAATAAGAATGAGCAAAATGCATTAGAGCACAAACATCATGTTTCCGTACCCCTGCATGGTTAATGTACATCTACAGTCACGTTGTTGGAACCACTGGAGAGAATTCGTTGTAAAACGTCTGGGGAAAAAAAGTTGCATTCACATTTTACAAGCCAACAAGGAGAGTGAATGCACTGTGCACCAAATAGCCAATTTCCCTGCATAGTACACTACTTTAAAACAGAGCCTTATGGGTCCTAATTAAAACTAGTACACAATGTAGGGATTAGTGTTTGATTTGAGAGGCATGCATTGTGTAACAACAGTGGATGGCTGAGAGCCATATTCCACATAACAAATGCTCGCTCCGTCCGGTTCAGAATGCATTCCTAATATATTTAGGCCTAACATTATACTATTTTTATCCTACATTTATGATGGGGTGCCTGAAGTGATTTTAATCTGTAACATTTTTCTGGGAACTTCATTATTCAAAAAGAATATTACAATTATAATAAAGAAAGAGCTCCTCTTGTACGCTATAAGTCAAATACAGCACTTGGAATTTTACTTTTAAATGAGCCGCATCCGTTCAGAGGCTTAAAGTCTGGTTACCCTCGCTTGATTGGCTACATTGTTGAGTGACTGTAGTGTGTGTTATTACTACGGTAACGGGAGGTCAGGTAAAATGTGGTGTGTGTTTGCATGTGTATGTTCCCGTGTGTGTGTGTGTGTGTGTGTGTGTGTGTGTGTGTGTGTGTGTGTGTGTGTGTGTGTGTGTGTGTGTGTGTGTGTGTGTGAGAAAGGTTTTGTGTATCTGTAGTGAAATGAGCAGCATCAAAGCTCAGAGGCGTCGCAGCAGATTGACTTGAAAATGAGATGTTTGTCCATGTTGGGAATACGTCCAATTATGACTTGAGCGTCAGCCACATGGGTTCCCAGCAGGCACTGACTTAAAGTCCCTGAGTCACAAGACAGCTGCATCCATGTGGCCAGGACTTTCTGGTCCAAGCATACTGGCGGTACCCATCAGCCTCACATGGGAATGAGAAAATTATTTCAGCATCGTTCACAGTTGGTGAGGTTTGTGTCGGACAAGTTTGACTTTGCCACGGTCTAGCGACTCCTTCTGGTAGTTTGGGGAATTTCAAGGTCATTGTGATTAAATGTTGGTGAAAGTGTTGTTTTCCAAGTGCTTGGCTGCTGCCGATTATTTTCTTGTAAAGCAAACATTTTCATAAGGAGCATAAACAATGTGAAAATATTTTCTCTGATCTTTGACTCTCCTGAACCTTCCGGGAGATATTTGGATCAGGGTAGACGGTGAGCGCTAATTGTTCTTCGAGGAGTTTTATATTTTAGAACAGTGCTCACTATTACTATTGAATGGTTTGACTTTGCATTTTTTAAGACTTTCCAAACCTTAATCCATATGGAATTGTTGCATTGTACATTCTATATTCATTGAAAATTTCTATATTCATGTAATCATTGTAATTATGTAATGATTGTGATTCCACATTTCCGGGCCAAAATCTAATTCTAAATTGCAGACATTCTAATGTACTACAGACCAATAGACTTTTCTTCCTCTCAGTGTGGGTCCTGGAGTACAACATCCAATGTCAGATTTGGGGTGGTGCCCGTGTCGAAATTACTACCTTGTTAGTTCCCTAACATGTTGAAACAAGCAGACGCCTTCTACTCCAACACACAGAACAGTTTAAAAGATGTTTTACCATTAACCTGCTGTTAAGAGTCATGTGACATATCACATTGAATACATTTAATATTAACCTGCTGTTAGGAGTTCTGGTTTATGTGACATTACATTCAAACTCTGCCTTTCAATTTAGAGACTCACTTTCCATTGTCCCTCTCAGAGAGGAGAGAGACAATCATGATGGAGAGAGGGTGAGAGGGAGAGAGGGAGAGAGGGAGAGAGGGAGAGAGGGAGAGAGGGTGAGAGGGTGAGAGCGAGAGACAACAGAACACAGATGTCTTCCCTCAGGGCTACTGCTTGAGTGAGGGATACAGTTTGGGACACATTCACATTGATGTCAGTAACAGTACTCTACTGGACTCTAAAACAACATGTCTGCTGTTTACAGATGATTGGAAGCTTGTGTCACCTACCCAGGAGGCCTGCAGCAGTGCCTCCTGCTTGTCCTGAAGGGAGGATAGCGTGGCAGAATACCAGACCCATGCCAAGGCATTGGTCGTGCTCGTCATGATCCCCTGATGAACTCCAGTGAACTCAGAAAGGATTTTTATTTTTGCCTCAATCTCTTTTCATTTCTCCAGCTTTTCAACCCTTCTCCTTACATCTTCTCCGCCTCACATTTTCCCTCTCACCCCCTTAAGGTATTTTGTCCTGTACCCGCCCACCCCACAGGGATGTAGAGATGCCTCCTGATTTAAGGAATCCCCGGTCCACTGAACACAGAGTAATCTACCGGTGTATCTGAAACAACATCTAAATGGGCATGGAACTGTAATCACACAACAGACAGATAGATGTACAGAATGTCATGTGCTCTCTCACCTCGCCTCTCTAAATCTCCTTCTCCCAATCTCTACCTACTCATTCCTCTCTCGTCTCTCTTTTTGTCTCATGTCTATCTTTACCTCCACCTATCTCTTCCGCTTCTCTCTCATATTGCAGTAATCAGAGCGATGGGCGCATTTGCTATCAGTGCTGAAACACAGGCACGGCTGCTGTGTTCCTGTTCTTTAAAAGGTTCTATGTAATGATGTCATTATTTAATCACTGTTAAATGGGAGAGTGGAGGGGACTGTGGTATAATGGAGATAGCGGAGAGCACGTTCTGTCACACGTACACACAGTCCACAAACACACACACATACACATTGATACAGACACACAATTACAAACAGTGTAGATGCATGACTGAGTGCACATTCTGAATGTACAGAATGTACTGAAGGCTTCCGCGTTGAACGAGCAGTGTGACAATAATCGGACGGCATGGGTACACGTGCTTGGAGGAAGCATGTAAGCAATCTTAGACCTGATGAGATGAGGCTTAAAGGGGAATTTAACATGAGAAAATGGATAGAAAATTGCTGCCCAAAATGCATCCCACTGAATTACGTTCTGAGGGAACTAAATAAAAAAAAACAATTACGTAAAATATAAAGGTATGAATTTCATGACGTAGCATGTAAATAGCATAGTTTTTGCCTAGCATAGTAGGGCACAGGTTGGTGATGGTGGACAGGCGTATAAATCTGCGACTTTCATCCCAGAGTTTGCAGGTTCAAATTCAGATGGAAGCTTTGTGTGTGTTTTGTTCTCCATTCTAGCATGACGTGGACACGTTGCACATAATATATATTTTTTATAAAGTTAACCCTAACCTTTTTCCTAACAGTAACCACATGGCTAACCTTAACCATGAATGTTAGAATATAATTTTGAACACTATGGAATCTGTAGAATGTTTTCGCATGAACCGGCAAAATTATATGCGCAGGTGCAACGTAATAGAATGATGAATATCGCATAAAAACAAAACGTGCAGCTAAAATGTAAAAACACCTTAAATATTTTGGCAAACAACATAATTCATGTTTTCAAAATAGTTTCCCGAGAACGTACTTTGGGAGAACCTCTGCTATGTACAGTAGGATAAACGTGTGAGTGGGGGATTGGGAAGACAAACATTTTTTTTGCTGGTCCACAGAACATATCCAAAAGAATTTATGTTGGACTTTCTTTGTCTCTTTCTAGCAGCTTAACGCCTTGGTGTGCAGAGGATAGTGGAATCTAAAATATATCTTTAGGTCATATTGTAGCCCTGTGTCTGTCTGTGTCAAGAGCATACAAACTAACTTTTAACAACATCTGAGATCAAGTACCTTCTCCTGATCATAGGATCTTCATAGTCTCTGTCAGCTCTACTCAACCTTGGCCCTCAAAGCCAGTTCCACCTGCAGGCTCTTGCACTTGGAATGGAAATTTGAAACAGGGACAATGCACAAATAGATGTTAAACTTGTAGTACAAGAGAATATGTCTTGGGCCAGGTTATAGCAACAATTGCTAATTTCCACCTGTAGTCCCCTTGTAGGGTAATATTTGAATGTCCTTGGCGTAGGGAGATTAACTTGTACGCTGTAAGAAATGTGCATCCGCGTTGTCAGATTTACTTAACAATGTTATGTTTGATTTACACAACATGTTGTGTTTCTCCTCAGAAACACAACATGATGTATAAATCGAACATAATAGTATCAATCATGAGGAGAAACACAACATGTTGTGTAAATCAAACATAACATTGTTAAGTAAATCTGACAACGCGGATGCACATTTCTTACAGCGTAACCTTGTAAACTAGTTGAGGATTATTTAGTTTCTGACATCCTTGCATAGTTCTTTGTGCTTCACTCTTCACTATGTTGACAGTGATAGGGGACAAGATGGCTTGTTTTCTCTTTTTCAAACTTCGTTGTGTGGCAATTTTTTGGTATTGATTAATCATTTAAATTATCTCCAGATTTTTCTCCCTTCCCAATATATGTCCTTGAGGATGGTTGAAGATTGATCGTGTGCTTCCTCCAAGCATGACTTAAGCAAAACTCATCACTCTGCTAATTCAAAACAAGACTTTAGCAAGTTCATGTGTGGTGAGGATAAATGCTTGTCATTGAATCATTAAATTATCAGGCACCCAAACTACATAGTTGCTAGAGGGACATAACAATGTAACCCCATTGGAATATATACTTGTTCACCCAAATATATGTTTAGAAGTCTAAAAGCCTCTACCCATTTATGAAGTCAGGTCTGGCTCGCTATCGCCTTTCCAATTCACCCCAAAGGTGTTCTATAATAAGGTAATACAACCAGGGGTGGCAATAATCAAAATTTATTATATTATTATTAAGAAAAACTTTTTTATAATCTTTCTTCTATTATTAAAGCTTAGTTTCCTTTCATATTTTGAGTGTAATTTCAAGCAGATAAACAAAGACATTTCTTCCCTGATACCGCTCCCCTATGTGACAAACATCACACTGCTGAGGGCACACCACTGATCCCCCTGAGTTCTGAGCTGTGGAGGTAGGATACACCAGATAGCAATGTTGACAAAGAAATCTTTAAACAGTATGAATATTTTAATTTCAAAGTAGGTCAAAATAGACTTTGGGACTTGAAATTGTGACTTAAAAACTGAGATGATGGCGTGTGTGTTGTTCAAGTCATGGTTACTGACACAGCATGCGGCCGGCCTCCAGCCTTTTACATCTCTCTACCCAGGGACCAGGTAATGCTGTTGTCAGGGCTACAGATAGCAACAGCATCATGGTGTTGTCAAGGCTACCAAAGAGCTGAACACCTGAGAGATGGAAATTCACTCTCTTGCTGTTTTTCGTGTGGTCTGTCTCTGTACTCTTCTCTGTCCACTATCTCCTCTCATCTTTCTTTTTCACTCGGCCTGTCACTCTCTTACTACATTCCCCTCCACTAGAGTAGCAACGAGAAAATGTATCACAAAGTTTGCGATGTCAGTCGATATGTCACAGTAACACCATTCGGTCACGAGTAATCGTGCGTCCATGCAGATTGTGTTCATATTTTAATAACGGGCTGAAGGCCAAATGACGCAGTCACACAGGGGACATATGGGGACATGTCACTCCACACAAAGAAAAATATTTATTTTCAGATTTGTGTTAGATTTACTGTAGAAGTTACTCCAGTGGGTAGATTCAGCAAAGAAAAGAATATCTAATAGAAATAATATAACTTGTTTGAATTCAATTTCTGGTTGTTGTGTTGGTGTGGAAAGGATGAACAAATACAAAGGCATCTCCCATTGTGATGGTGGGCATCCACATCATGCTACTGGTGTTCATACTGTACATTCAAATAGGAGTAAGAAGGAACCTTTAGTTCTGGGTGCATGTAGCAGCCAGGGTCGGTAGGCCAGTGCACCGTAGGCCCCACCCTCTCCATGAACCTGCACCCTGCTGTCATGGCCCTGTAGGGAAGCTGGGCAATCATGGTAAATTGACAAAGTGACAGAATGTGACAGCAGTGGTCATAAAATGCCATTCTGTAGCATCCAATGTCTTCTTTTCCTTTCTCTCCACTCAGCGCATCACAATCAGATCAGAGCTCAATTTGAACTGATGTGATTTATCTGAAGGGCAAATTCCACTGATTCGCTTGTTGTGGCCAAGATGGAACTCAGTAGAGGACTGAGAGGATGAGATTTAGAAAAAAGGAGAGTGGGGGAGGGAGAGGATCGGTAAAGAGGAGCTGAAGAGAAAGAGATAGGGGAGAGAGAGAACGAGAGAGGGGAGAGAGAGAACGAGATAGGGGAGAGAGAGAACGAGAGAGGGGAGAGAGAACGAGAGAGGGGAGACAGAAAAATCGGGAGGGGGTGAGAGTGAGCGATAGGGCGGAAGATAGAGGAGGAGTATATACACATGCAAACAGAAAGTTACAGAGAGAAGGAAGAAAACAGAAAAAGAGAAAGTGAGAAAGTGAGAGGAAGAGATCGATAGAGAGAGAGGAAGAGGTGGAATAGCCTCATACCAGGGATAGCTGAAGCGCATGTTGTTTCATTTCTATAATGTGATTTCTAACACTTGTTTATGGTCCCGCCTGTCTTTCTATGTAGCATATAATAAAACCATTGAAGATGGATTACAGAGCTGATAGCTCCACATCTGTCTGTCCGGGACGCTGTTCAGATGAAGCTCTGGAGTGTTTTCATTACCGGTCATCTGAATCAGTCGCTTTGTTTTCTAACCACATAGGGCTTGAGAAACAATTGTGCACATTGTAGGGAGTAGGGTACGATTTAGAACCAGCCCTGGGCCTGTAAATATTGGTGCTCAGCAAATGCTTTTGTTGCTGTAGGAGAACATACAGCAGACATACTGCTATCTCTGTACGAGAACATACAACAGACATACTGCTATCTCTGTACGAGAACATACAGCAGACATACTGCTATCTCTGTACGAGAACATACAGCAGACATACTGCTATCTCTGTACGAGAACATACAGCAGACATACTGCTATCTCTGTACGAGAACATACAGCAGACATACTGCTATCTCTGTACAAGAACATACAGCAGACATACTGCTATCTCTGTACGAGAACATACAGCAGACATACTGCTATCTCTGTACGAGAACATACATCAGACATTCTGCTATCTCTGTACGAGAACATACATCAGACATTCTGCTATCTCTGTACGAGAACATACATCAGACATTCTGCTATCTCTGTACGAGAACATACAGCAGACATTCTGCTATCTCTGTACAAGGCGTGTTGGAATGGGGGGGTTACAGTTTAATTTGAATTAAGTTGGGGGGATGATCAAATGAACAAACACACACAGTATGCTCACATATGCATGATAATAACTATCATCACACTCTAATTTCTGGATTGAGATTCAATGGAGAATCAGACTGAATACTGGGTCATCCAACATTCACCCACACTCACTCACTCACACACACGCTCACGCTCACGCTCACACACTCACACACTCACACACACACTCACACTGAGGTTTGGCTAACAATCTACGCCCAAACTGACACTGCGTGTTATCGTCATATCTACCTATTTGAAACCTGAGATAATGGAAAATACTGGATAGACTTTCACATCAAGTCCTCCAGACCTACAAAACACTGCTGAGTGGTCGTCTCCGCCTGTCACGTCTCTTCGCGTCCGGCTTGGCCCATTTCAAATTTGCCATCAAATCAGAAACCATCAAATAAGACCAGCGGTCTGTACTATCACCATCTGAAGAAGAGGGGCAAAAAGTAAAGGATTGTGATTTGCACATTCTCGGGTCAAAAGGCCAAAGTTATTAATACGAGTTTTAATCACCCTCCATCCCGTAAATCACCATAGCTGTGCAGCGATGCATGTGCATTTATTAGACACTGATCATCATATTATCACTTGGTATTCGAACACACATCGAAACACCGCACGAGGATGAGAAAAAACAGACTCAATTTAAATTGCGACCTTAACCTTTGACTATTAAACAATAATGAATGGAGGGAGGATTTTTCAGTGTGATTTCTAAACAGCCTTGTGATGCCTGTTTAGTGCACTACTTTAAACTAGAGTGCATGTTGCTCTCGTCATTACTAGTGCACTTACTATGGGAATAGGATGTGAATTGTGACACAGTGTGTTACTTTGTATTTCATGTGTATTGATAGGAAAATTATTATTTAATGAAGTCTGTGTCTACTCACCTGACTACCAAGGGTCCTAAAGTAGTGCACTGGAAAGGAAACATTTTGGACTCAGTAGCACTTCATGCTTTCCCCAGCACCTGGTTGGAACTCTGAACTGCTGCCACCAAACATTAAACCTGGTATGAACTCAGAAATAACTCCCCCAAACGTTAAACCTGGTATTAACCAAGAACTATCTAGACTAAACGTTAAACCTGGTAGGAACTTAGAACTACCTTCACCAAACGTTAAACCTGGTATGAACTCAGAACTACCTTCACCAAACGTTAAACCTAGTATGAACTCAGAACTACCTTCACCAAGCGTCAAACCTGGTAATAACATCACTAAACATCAAATCTTGGATGGGGTCAGAGAGCATCTTCAAGGTGACAGTTTTGACAGCTGCTTCAAATACATTCAGGTTTCAAAGAAGTTCTGGAAAACTTTGATTTGATCTATTTTAATTGACAGGTGCCTAAGGTACAGAGTATTTTCTATCGAATGCAATTCAAAATAGCAAAGTTAAACAAAACAAATATACAAACATTTGTCGTATTTTATTATTAATCAGTCTTCATGTATTTCTTCATGATAGAAAGTACACATCCAGTATTCATCATATTATAGAGTATAAAATCCCACAGAAGTTTTCAAGTTTTCCATACCAAGTTAATTCAGCTGTAAACATGAACTCAGATTCAATTGACCTCAGCTTTCCCCACACGAGTTATCATCACACACAAGTTAACCCCTCCATTCCAGTAAACCATTAGCACAGTCATTTTGCATCAGATTTGATTCCTCTTTGCTCTAGGCAAAGCCAGACAGTAAGAAAGTAAGACTTTATACAGTTCCGTTTTTAGAGCATGGCACAGGCATTGCCAGAGTAGTCGGGTTGATTTCTAATAGGAACTTGAGCAAACAAGCATGAACATGTATGCATTACTGTAAGAGGCTCTGCATAAGAACACATGCTAGCTGACCTAAATATAAATGAAGTAAAACAGGACGCATTATACTTCCACTGAGTCAAAGCCTCATATAAATGTCAGAATCTAATTCTACTTGCCTTTAATGATTTAAAGCAAAGTGACTAATCAACCCATGTTATGTTTATTAAAAATAAGAACAACATATTTAAATAATGTATTTCCATGCATTCTTTGGCCTTTGACTGTCGCTGACCTATTCCAGTCATATTCATAGTCATCGTGTTCCATCCCCTTAGAAGATTTTTTACAATGTCAGTATCATATTGGCCTTCACGTGTGGTAACATCATCAAACTAATCAAGTTATTAACTGCAATCCCCATTAAATAAGTAACACAATGATAAAAAGTAAAACTGTGTCAACAGAGTGGGTAGTGACAACAAACAAACATGCCACAACACTGGAAAACAGTATGGACTTTTCCCAAAAAATAAACAAACCTCCATCTTGGAGTTAATCTGTTCTAGCTGCCCCAGGCCATGTGTCCTTCCTCAGGGGAGATGTGGCAATAGGAGCACAAAATTGTATGAAATACGTTCTGAGGGGACTATTTAGCAAAACTGAAATATGTGAATTATGAACATATGAGAGGGTCAATTAGGGAACAAAATTTAACAGCTGACTAACGTTAAATATGAACATTATGACGTAGCATGTAAGTAGCATAGACTTTGTTAAGGCAGAGTTCGAGGAAAGTGGAAAGGCATATAAATCTGTGATTTTCATGCCAGTGTTTGCGAGTTAAAATCCATTGTGTGTTTTGTTCTCCATTGCACTGCATTGCAGTATTGTCATGCCTAACCTTAACCATTAGTAACCTGATGCCTAACCTTAGCCTACTAACTATGGATTGTATGGAATGTGTGGAATTTTCTCACATAAATTCACGAAATGAAACGTGCAAGGGCAACATAATAGAAGGACGAACATAGCCTAATAGCAAAATGTTCAGCTGAAACATAAAACACCCTAAATATGTTTGCATATAACGTAATTCATGTTTTCAAAATAGTTTCATGTGAATGTAATTTCGGAGAACTTCTGAGATGTACGGTTGGACTGCATCTCCCTGGAAACCTGCTAGCAGGGGAGTGATGGGGTGGGAGGTAATGAAATGCAACATCTATCCATCCCTCTTGTTACTGAAGCCATTCACAGAGCACTGAGGAGTGGAATGTGTAGCCAAGCATTGATGATGACAGAAAGCAATGCAGGCAACAATAAATAAGCAATCCAAAGAAAACAAACAACATGAAAACTATTTTTTATTCTGTTAATGAGCTCTGTGGTTGTTGGTTTTAACTCGACAGTTTTGCGCCTTTATCAGAGGACTTGGTGACCATGAAGG
>JACXGM010008982.1:14663-28283 GCA_016801145.1 Umbra pygmaea | reverse complement strand
TCTGCTGTGTGTTATACACAATATACTTACACTGTTACTGTCAGTTGTGCGTTTTACACAATATACTTACACTGTTATTATCTACGGTGTGTTTACACAAAATACTGATACTTTCTGCAGCATGTTTTACATACAGAATATACTTACACTGTTACTGTATGTTGTGTGTTTTACAAAATATACAGTACTTACAATGTTACTGTCTGCTGGGTGTTTTACACAATAAACTTAAACTATTATTTTCTGCTGTGTATTTTACAAAATATACTTACACTGTTAACCTCTGCTGTGGGTTCTTCTGCACTGACCTCTCAACTGTTGTTTTCACTATTGTATTTTTTTTATTAGTTCTTTACATATATATATACTGTATTTTTATTCATACGACATTATCTGTTATTTAGGCAATTTACTTTATGTAATACATGGGGTATAAACTTACAGTACAGTAAATATAAGTTTGAGTTATAGTTTGAGATCTTGTTGCCTGGGATAAAGAATAATTACTTTGAACCGCATACCAATCTCCAACGGCCAAGGCTCGATTTATTTTTGGTATGTTCATTCATATGGCCACAGGCATCAATTTTCACAGATTAATTTCAGATTATCAGAAATAAGACGCTGAGAAGTGGGCTCGAGATGGGCTGCATTATCAGATCAATCAAATCAGAGCATTGTGCAAGAAACTTGGAGGAACAAATTCTGCAACAGATGGGCAAGAAAAGACAGTTTCACAAGTCTAGCAAACAAAGGGACAATCATATTCACATTAGGAACACAAAGTAGGGTTTGTGGCTTTAGATCACCCTCTTTCTGTATATCTAAGCAGATAAAACCACTCACACGCAGCGTGCTTCGAGATTCAGGAACATTTAAAAAAAGACTATTGTATGTGCACAAGGCACAAGCAAAGGTTAGACACCCCCACCAAAACCCCAAGTACGGTACATTTCTAACCGTCCATTAGCAAAAGAGACTTATTTATAAAGAAAGGTCAGAAAAAAGACTGATCCCCAGCTACACCATTTAAGTGATGTCTAGTAAGTTCCAGGGAATAAATGGCAAATGGCATGCCATATACTTAGGTCTACGGGGGGGGGACTTGGATAAGTGTGTATCATTGTGTACCATTGTCGCTGAGAATTTTGCAATAAGAAAAATACATGGTCTTTGAAGTGCTTCATACAATATCTGATTCATCTCATATTGGAAGAAGATTCATGCATGATTTATGAGTACTGCGTTAGAGTCGGCCAACTCATAGGAAGACAGAACTTTCTCCAGGGAAAACCAATTTCATCATTCTAGTCTGAAATGTTTAAGCATTTTCAGTGGATAACTCAGGCTGATACGAAAACCAGGCATGCCGAGTACCTTCAAATGTTGCTATGTTTCTTGTGGGCATAGTTTTGCGTTAAGTTTGGCGTTGATAAATAGCACTCCACGTACTGTAACACACCACTAACTGTGAAAAAGCATCTGTCAAAGCCATTGACTACTGAATTCATTGAAAAAAATCAAAATTTAACATATGGATAAGTTTTAATTTGGTAAGAAATTGTTACATCTGTAGTTGGTGCACAAAAACACACCAAACCTGCCAATGCCATGTCTCAGATAAATTTGCCACAGTACTTCACAGTTCAGTTACTCATGACAACTTTTAATTTCTTTTTTGTTTACTGACAAAGAAGTACTTCCAACCTGACAACCACGTAGATAACATGCAGTAGCCCAGCCACAGGAGTGTACTGATTCATATAAATGTTCATTTTGACGCTTTTACAATCAGTAAATAGGAAGCTGTCAAAGTATTCCACCCTATTTTACACTGGCTGCTTCTTCCTGCCTCTATTGCTTTATGAAAATCAATGTTCCCCTGATGTAATTTTTCCTATTTTTTTGTTGTCTTAACATGTCCAGTCCAAAGTTCATGGTTAATGCTTCAAGTCAAGTGGTGTTTCCACTCTTCTATATAATGAAACACCCATATATGTGTTGAAATTGAAAAACACTCCTCTTTCCAAGTTACAGCCAAACAGTTGTGTCTGCATTCTTTATCAAAGATTCTGGTTAAAACCGTTATTGTTCATCAATTTTAGAGTTCAGATCCAGGTCTGAACTAGAGAATGTGCGGCATCACGGCATCACGGCCTCAACAATGCACTGTGCTTCTTTAACACACACAGCCATACGCACGCACACACAAGCACCAGACGCACAGTCCCAAGCAAACGAGAACACACAAACACACATGCTCCGATCACATTAGAAATCAAGTGTTAACAACGGAAAGGCCACAACATCCAGTCAATGTCATTCCAACACTAGACGATCAGCCCACTGAGTAATCAAGACAGAAAGGAAGAAGAGTCAATGAAGATGTAAATCTAGAAAAACATCCTGGTTCTCTTTAGTTGACAGTGCCTTAATACGGTGTCTTTCAAATCATTTTTTTGGTATGCCTTGCCTGGTGGTTTGCTTCATATTTTTGATGTTTCTGAAAATACCTCAGGTTGATATTTTGCTCAACTCTGCTTTTACGCTCACCAGCGCCACCGTTCTATTTCCTTCCAGGTAACATAGCACATCATTTATATATGCGGACCAACACCGTTCTATTTCCTTCCAGGTAACATAGCACATCATTGATATATGCGGGCCAACACCGTTCTGCACAACTTATTTAATAACAATGAACAAATTCAGAGATGCATAGCAGCAGACACCAGCTTCCGAGTCTAGGTTTTGTGCTGTTTTGTGTTTTGACTGTAAGGCTTATTAGTTTGGTGACTACTCCTGAAACCTCCGACCACCTTGTAGTTTTTTATAGTAGTTTTCCTGTTCAGTCTGGTTCTGAAATTGAATGTCCCTTTCCAGGAGAACTAGCGCGGTCTTGCGTCTTATAGTGGATTCCCGGCTTCGCCCGTCGTGGGGGGCCTCAGTGTGAGGGAGTGGCGGAGGGGGGAGCACCTCGGGGTCACCGTCGCCGGTGGAGGAACACGGTGAGATGGTGTGGTGCAGCCGGAAGCTGCCGGTACTACCACGAGCGCCACCACCATCGCCACGGTTCAGGTCATTTAGCTCGTAGGTGTCTCGCGGGTCGCTGCTGTTGGCTGGGCTTCTCCACGCCCAGGGGTCCCTGGAGCCCGAAGAGGGTGGGCCAGCAGCATGCACCACAGGGTGGTGAGGTGCGTGAGCGTCCACCGTGATGATGGCTGAGTCACGCTGGGCCTCTGAAGGTGGGCGGTAGTGGTGCGAGTCGACGCTCGCTGTGGAGGAGGTGCAGGAGGAGGTGGAGGTAGTCTCAGAAGACTTTGGCGTCCCCCCCGAAGAGGAGGCAGGCAGGAGGCCCTGCTGTTTGGACATAGCGATCACCTGCATGATACGTGGTTGGTTGGGTGCCCCGCGGATTGACCCACCTCCGCCGCTCTTTTCTGTTATGGACAGCCACTTGGCACGGGTGAGCGCACTCTTGGGCGAAACTGGCGGAGGGCCTTCCTCTGGCTTGTGGGGGGGTCTGGGCGTGGCCACCACCCTGGCACCCCCTGGTGGACCCACACTGACGGGGATTGGGCTGGTGGACGACCCCCTATTGGAGTGCACCGTGGATGGGTACAGCGAAGCCTGTGGGCCCCCGTCCTCAGACCCTTCCTCCCCAGGTTCGGAGCCCTCCTCGCTGGCCTCCCGCTCTGCCTCGTCCCGGAGGCTCAGGCCCCGCATCTCCATGGACTTCTGCTTCCACTCCGTCACCAGCTGCTGGGAGCGCATGGGGTCCATGGGCACCTGAACGGCCTTCAGTCTCCTCTGCACAGGCTGGCTGGGCTGCATCAAGGCCTCGTCGGGGCCCCCGTTAGGGCCCATGCTTCCGTTAGCGTTCATGCTAGCCCTGGGCAGCGTGTTGCTGAAAGTCACCATGGTCTGCTGGCCCATGGGGCTGCGAGGCGCCAAGAGCTCCACATCCACACTGGCCCTCTTCAGGCTGCCCATGGAGGCCTTCTCGCGCTGCAGCGGGCGTCCTATGCCATCCAGCCTGTCCAGAGGTACGGGTGCGGCAATCTCGTCAGCACTCTCCGATGCTGAGGCAACGCCTTTGTTGTAGACTGAGTCGTGGCCGCGTTGGGTCAGCGCTCGCAGAGCATCCTCCTTCTGGGGGGGCGGAGCTGGCTTAATGATGATGTCATCAGAAGACCTGAAGTTGCCAACTGCATGAACCGCCTAGAAGAGGAAAAGAGAAGGTCCTGGTCACCTAAGCTCCATCCTTGGCTACTCTGGAACATAGTTATCACTCACTGTCTTTCGTCCACCAGCATATTTGACTGCCTCACACTACAGAAGCCAATAAACAGTAAGTGATAAGATAGCTTTACTGTAACTCTTTTTCTAGAAGAGGGACAAAACATAAGGAGAAGAAATGACCAAATGGAAAAAGAAATGGAGACTGGAAACAGCTATGTTAAAAAATGACATTGAGTGAGAGACCAGGATGAGGCAAACGGGTAGAAAACATCATTCATTTAAAGGCAGAACTTAATGAAAGGACACTTCCAGAAATAATCATTATTCAGGAGAAGGGTAGCAAGAGTGTAAAACTTGGCGAGAGAGATAGGGAGAGCAGGACATACTGAGAGATGAGGAGAAAGCAGCACATACTGTACACGATGGGCATGAAAGTGAAGTCCATCCAACCCCGAGGAAAGCTAGTTGTATGAAAGCAGAAATCAAATGATAGGGAGGAGTGTGACTAACTTCAATGAGAGCAGCAATCTACAGTTATCAAAGAGCCTGGCGTTAAACTGCAGGTAAGCCATTTAAGTGGGGAAGTGATGGTATGCAGTGCAGTTCAGATGATGTGCAATGCATTTCAGATGAGCTAAAACCTGTGTTTGGTGATTAACACATTCCCACTCCTGCTAACTAATTTCTAAATGTTATTATCTTAAATGTTTTAATTACAGGTCATTCTAAACGTGTCGTTTAATAAACTCATTCTCGGAAATAAGGATATTCTTTCAAGCAAGCACACTTTGAAATGAGATACATGTCAACAAAGGTCATACCAGGTATGCAGCAATGCCGGCCCCTATGAGGAAGCCCACATAGACATCGATGGGGTGGCTGCGATACTGCGTGATCTGGGTGAGGCCCGTCAGTGCTGCCGCAATGGCAAAAGCAAACACAAGCACTGGCTTCAGCAGCTTGGTGCTGTCTGAGATGGTTGAGTTGAAGTACATCTGAAGAATGAGGGGAATAGGAAATAATACGGTTCATATTTTACAGTAAATTTGAAACACGTTTCAAAACTGCATCTAAACAATCGTTATATTGTGAGTTATTTATGAAATGCACATGCCTTTCACATTCATCACAGCTAACTTCCTGACAGGGAAGTGAATGTTAACATATCTACCATAAAACACCTCAAATATATATATTTTTTAATTTGGCAGTACATGGAACTGCTCTCACAACCGAAGACCAGATGTTACCATGCTAGTCAATGACCTCCACTCCCGGATTTTGCAGCAACACCTCATGTTTCAGCATGATAATGACTGTCGCAAGGATCTGTACAATGGATGAGTTCTTAAATCACCTGCATGCTTAGTAGACATGACACCCATTGAGTAGGTTTGCGATGTTCTGAACTGAACATATCTGTGACAGATCCCTATCTGTATACCCTGTCATGTACAAAATATACAGATATGGTCAAAAGTATTGGTACGCTTACAAATTTCTAACATATTTGGTATCCTCCATTCTTCACATTCAATAAAACAGAAAAATTATGTAACATATTATTTTGAATAGTAAAATAAATGAATATTACACAGGCAGAAACTTCTCGTCCATTCTTGGAAGCTTTTTGAGATACGTTTTGGGTCACTATCCTGCTGAAAGATCCATCGCCTACAACTGAGACACAGCTTTCTGACACTGGGCTGTATGTTTCCCTCCAAAATGCCTTCTGATTTAATCATGCCCTGCAAAAGGTCAAGGTATCCAGCTCCAGAGGCAGCTAAGCAACCCCAAAACATCACTGAGCCTCCTCCGTGAAGGCACCTGTCATATTAATTTAAAGAGAATGATCTGAGGTTCACGTGGCGTAGTGGACTAAGTCGTTGCCTTGTAGGATAGTCTTGTAGGACAGAACCTCCAGAAGGAGACAGCTTAAATTGGCATAGTATCTATTGGGATAGATTATCTACCTCGCCATGACGCTCTCCAGTGATTCCTTCTGTGCAAATTGGGAACCTGTAAGCTCAATCGCGGAAGTATAGTTGGTGAGTGTAATCATCCCGTACAAGATCTGACTAAAGGCATTCGTCTTGGATGAGCAGTGTGAAAAGAATCCAACAGCTCAGACATGTGGTTGGGTGAACCATGTGAACCACATCTGTCCAAGGAGTTGCAGAGCTGCCGACAAGGCAGGGTTAGTGGGAAGACAAGACCAATAAGGAGGGGTGAAAAATGGGAAAAGCATCACACAAAATTAAATAAATAAATCAAAATAGAATGATCTGCTTGAGGTATCACTACAATAGAAATACAGTGAACCCTCGCTATATTGCGGTTCCCCTTTCACGGTCTCGCTGCTTCACGGATTTGCAGGATGCAGCGGCTCAGTCAGAAGAGCAGTGAAATACACGTGAGTCACTATTTGTCCTACTGTACTTTGTATTCTTTTTCATAATCATTTCTCTCCCGTTCTAATCCAATGACTCACGTTGCGGTGGGGCGGTGCTGATCTCCGCAATTTGTAGCCTTCAGTTCGTATTGATGATTAAAATTATTATTTTACAGTACAGTAGTTATTTGTAAAAAAAAACGTTTATACAGTACTTTTATTTGTTAAACAAATGCTTGGGCCTGTAAAAAGGTTTTGTTCTTCGGTTTCAATGTATTATGGAGTATTTCATTGTATAATAATTGTAAAACAATAAAGGTTACTACTTCACGGATTTCGCCTATCACGGGTTCTTTTTGGAACGTAACCCCCGCGAAAAACAAGGGTTCACTGTATTTCATATACTTTAACTTCTAAAGGTATCAAAAATAATGACCAAGCCATTTTAGAATGTCTTTATAGAATAAGCAAATATTCAGTTCTTTTCACAGCTTTTTTGTTTTGATGCAAGTGTACCAATACTTTCAGCCACCTCTGTAAATAAGGCCTAATGCCTAATGGCTATTGAATGATTTTCTTATATTATCAGTAACTCAGTATATTCTTTAAAATTGTTGCATTAATTTTTTGTTTATCAATGTTCTCAAGCAATGGTAGCACACAGTCCCTTCATTTGTCATGAATCAAACTACTAAGAGCATGTTAAATAAATAAAACTACAAAATAATGTTACTTTGCAGTTCATTGTTTCTGTTGACTTCAAGTCAACAGTTTCAGCTGAGTCAAAAGGGTTTAAAGGGAAATCAGGATTCAGCAATACACTCTAACCATACCCTGAACTAGGCTTTTGTTTACACACGTCAGCGCTTCCTCGTCAATCTTTCTCCAGTGTAAAATGTAATATGATGACCTTGACACTTTTAGCATTGCCCCATGAGGTGTACTCACTGATATGTACACGGCAGCAAAGGCAGACAGGGTTGCATGCTGGGAGGGGAAGGTTTTCCTGTCAAGAAAACAA
The DNA here is from genome assembly GCA_016801145.1 of Umbra pygmaea. Taxonomy (NCBI): domain Eukaryota; kingdom Metazoa; phylum Chordata; class Actinopteri; order Esociformes; family Umbridae; genus Umbra; species Umbra pygmaea. Next base: position 20,628 of record JACXGM010008982.1, on the reverse strand, counting down.
AAAAATGTGTTAGCGGCGAGACGAAATGCCAGAGAAGCAGACAGACAGACAGACAGACACCATATGTCACAAAGCTTTGATCACGACGAGAACGAGGAAAGAGAGAACAGCAATGGTGCTGTGTAAAGAATAAAGATCACAACTGCACATTACTACAACACGGGTCGTGGTGAAGCTGCCAACGTGCGCTACATCTGCCTAGCCATATTTGCACATTGCTGTTCATATGCCTATGACTAGTCGGTGAATCATTGTCCAAAAACTCAAAAATAGTGTCCATAATATTGGCAGCTTTTTTATGACAGCTTAGCCCAAGACTGGACATTAACAGAGATAGTCAGTCAGTATAATTTTCAAGTCACCAACCATTAGGGTGTAAGTCAAATGTCATTGAACCCAATGAAAACAGTATTTTTTCAAAAATAAAAACTCAAAAGTTTCAAACTATTATCCATAGTTTATGGAGAGTTTCTGCTTGAATTTCTTTGCAGGATGTCAGAATAGCCTCCCAGAGCTGCTGTTTTGATGCAAACTGCCTCCCACCCTCATAGATTGTTTGCTTGAGGATGCTCCAAAGGTTCTAAATAGGGTTGAGGTCAGCAGAGGATGGGGGCCACACCATGTGTTTCTCTTCTTTTATGCCCAATGGCCAATGACACAGAGGTATACTTTGCAGCATGAGATGCAACCATGTTTGCTTGTGAGCATTAGTTAGGGGTGGCCGAATAGGTTTCTGCACAACTGCAAGCCTCTGGAGGATCCTACACCTTGAGGTTCGCACGACTCCAGAGGCACCAGCAGCTTCAAATACCTGATTGCTGCTTTGTAATGGCAATGGCAGCTGTGCTCTTAATCTGATGAATTAGTCTGGCAGTAACCTTCCTCATTAAGTCTTTGTATCCACAAATCCTTCTGTGCTCCGAATCAGCCACAAATCTCCTCACAGTACGATGATCACGCTTAAGTTTTCATGAAATATCTAATGTTTTCATACCTTGTCCAAGGCAGTATATTAATATATATTTACACACAAAAATTACAATGTACAGTACTGTACAGGACCAAGAAAAGCAATTAAAAAGCTAAGCAAACAAAGTCACTAATAACATTATCTTTAAGTAAACATCTTAAATGCCCTAATGGCACCAGTTCCTCCAACTTAAAAACTCATTACATATGTGAGGGGCAAAGAAAGTAAAAGCAGTTCTGCCTAATTCATTGGAGATCTTAGGGATCTGTAGTGATAACTAGTGATGGGCATTCAAGGCTTCATTACTGTTCTTCAATCAGCACAATCAAGCTGTCAACACATACTCAGAATTTACTTTGCAAAATAAAAGCTTTCACTGATATTTGACACAATTCTTTTTGCACCCTGAATCCAACACAGAAGCCTTTAGTCGTATCACGCACAGGATTATTACATTCACCGACTATACTTCCACGATTGATCTCACAGGTGCATCCAATCTGGACACAAGGAGTCATGTGGAGAGCGAAATAGCAGGATAGATAATCTGACTTATCTAACCCAAATACCAGGCAGTGCTATGCCATGTCAGAGAACCCATAGTCATGCTCGAACCTGTGACTATCATTACGTAGACCGTCGTGCAATGCAACGACTTAGCCCACTACACCGCGCGGATCTCCGCTCTGCAAGATTTAAAAGCTGCCAGTTTACTTTCTGATAAAGGATGCAATGATGGGCACTGAACCTGTCTCCTGTAATATAATGAATGGCACTATGATACACAGCATCACTATGATACACAGCATCAAGAGGTTTTAACACAGAAGCAGTGATAGGTAGAGAAGTAGATTGAACAATTTGTTTTCTATTGTTTAGTATCAAACAAGATTTTTGAAACAACACTTAGTTTCTTAACCAACGCATCAACATGTGTTTTCAAGGAGAGCCTATTATCAATACAGATGCCCAAATATTTACAAGTATGAACACAGTAAATGGGAGCCATCAAATATATGTATAATTAAATCATCACATGTATATAGACATGTATTTGAGAAAAGCATATACTTTGTTTTGGCTGCATTAAGAACATGTTTCAATTCAACAAAAACACTCTGAATGGCATAAGGCAGATTGGAACTCAGATAGGGCCTGGTCAGCCTAAGGGGCAATAGCATAAACAACAGTATAATCTGCATAGATGTGTAGTTTACAGTTTTTTATACTGTAGCTGAACCATTGTTATTAATATAAATGGTGAAAAGAACTGGACCTAGAATCAATCCCTGTGGAATGCCTTTCAATATGTCAAGATATTAAGATATAAGATTGATATACACCAGCAGTGGGTACACACTGTTCTACCTGTCAAATAATTTTCAAACCATCTACAGGCAGCCAGGTCTAGTCCAATTGACGACAGCCTCTTTGATAGTAATGGGTGATCGACAGTGTGGAAAGCCTTAGATAAATCAATAAACAGAGCTGCACAATGCTTCCGTTCCTCAATAACACTTATAGTGTCCTCTAAGACCACAGTAGCAGTGGAGGTTGTATTATGACCTGGTCTGAAGCCAGACTGATATGTAATCAAAATACAATTTATATCTAAACACAAGCGCAACTGCTAGTTAATAATTTTTTCAAATAGTTTCACAAGACAAGAATGCCTAGAGATAGGTCTGTTATTGTATCAGTCAATGGGATCACCACATTTCATAAGTTTACATACACCTTAGCCAAAGACTTTGAAACTCAGTTGTTCAAAATTCCTGACAGTCAATCCTAGTAAAAATTCCCTGTTGAGGTCAGTTAGGATCAACACTTTATTTTAATAATGTGAAATGTCAGAATAATAGAAGAGAGAATGATTTATGTCAGCTGTTATTTCTTTCATCACCTTCCCAGTGGGTCAGAATTTTACATTCACTCAATTAGTATTTGGTATCATTGCATTTTGGGTAGCCTTCCGCAAGCTTCTCAGAATAAGTTGGGATAATTTTGGACCATTCACTCTGACAGAACTGGTGTAACTAAGACAGTTTTGTAGCCCTCCTTGCTCGCACAAACTTTTTCTGTTCTGCCCACAAAGGTCAGGGCTTTGTGATGGCCGCTACAATACCTTAACTTTTTTGTCCTTGAGCGATTTTGCCACAACATTGGTGGTATGTGTTGGGGGTCATTGTCCATTTGGAAGACCCATTTGCTTCAATATATCAAAATAATTTTTCTTCCTCATGATGGCATCTATTTTGTCAAGTGCACCAGCCCCTCCTGCAGCAAAGCACCCAAACAACATGATGCTGTCACCCCCGTGCTTCTCGGTTCGGATGGTGTTCTTTGGCTTGCAAGCCTCCCCCTTTTTCCTCTAAACATAACAATGGTCATTTTGGCCAAACCTTTCTCCAAAAAGTTCAATCTTTGTCCCCATGTGCAGTTGCAAACCATAGTCTGGCTATTATATGGCAGTTTTGGAATGGCGACTTCCTTACTGAGCAGCCTTTTAGGATATATCGATATAGGACTTGTTTTACTGTGGGTATAATTACTTTTGTACCTATTTCCTCCAGCATCTTCACAAGGGCCTTTGCTGTTGTTCTGACATTGATTTGCACTTTTCACACCATGGTACGTTTATCTCTAGGAGACAGAACACGTCACATTCCTGAGGAGTATGAAGGCTACGTGGTCCCATGGTGTTTACACTTGCATACAATTTTTGGTACAGATGAACATGGTACCTTCTCAAGGATGAACTTTTTCTGAGGTATTTTTGGCTAACTTCTTTAGATTTTCCCTTGATGTCAAGCAAAGAGGCCCTGAGTTTCAAGGCAGGCCTTGAAATACATCTACAGGTGCAGCTCCAGTTCACTCAAATTATGTCAATTAGCCTATCAGAAGCTAATAAAGCCAGCTGTTTTAACAGCACAGTCATTTTTGTGTATGTAAACTTCTGACCCACTGGAATTATGATATAATGAGTAATAAGTGGAATAATGTGTCTGTAAACAATTGTTGAAAAAAATGACTTGTGTCATGTAATTTTAGAAGTAGATGTCCTTACCAACTTGGCAAAACTATAGTTTTTTAACGTGACATCTGTGGAGTGGTTGACAAATTAGTTTTAATGACTTCAACCTCAGTGTATGTAATCTTCTAACTGTATATTTGTTTGTAAATATGTCTACCCTACCTTCTAAGTAGATGAGAATACACAATAGCTCTAATATTGACCCTAGCACAGCACTTTTAAGAAACCATATGACACAGTGAATACTGAAAAAATACTACAATATGTATTCATTGTAGGGGTGAGGTGGTTAAGTTATGTGATGACACATGAGGTAATGTCATCTTATTTCATGCTATATCATGTCATGTCATCTTATTTCATGCTGTATCATTTTATGTCATCTTATTTCATGCTATATCATGTCATGTCATCTTATTTCATGCTGTATCATGTCATGTCATCTTATTTCATGCTTCATCATGTCATGTCATCTTATTTCATGCTGTATCATGTCATGTCATCTTATTTCATGCTGTATCATTTTATGTTATCTTATTTCATGCTATATCATGTCATGTCATCTTATTTCATGCTGTATCATGTCATGTCATCTTATTTCATGCTGTATCATGTCATGTCATCTTATTTCATGCTTCATCATGTCATGTCATCTTATTTCATGCTATATCATGTCATGTCATTACACCTACCTGGCAGAGAGGATGGCATGCTGGTCAAGGCCAGAGCAGATGTCAATGGTGATGTAGGGGTTGGCGTCACAGGCCACGCCCGGCTGGGTGTAGTTAGGCTTGCACACTGTCAGGAAGAAGGGGGTGTGGTAGCCTGTGGCCAATTGGATCACATCCGTCACTAGAGCCGTGGCACACAGCCCAAACACATGGACACCTAATATATGGAGGGAGTGATAGAGGATGAGAGACGAAGGGAACCAGAGATAGAGATAAAGATGGGTGGTTATGTGTGAGGGTCAGAGAAAGACAGGGAACAAGTGAGTCATGTCAAACCGTATGACTGGGTATTAATTGACATTCATTTGACACAAATTGGAACCCTACCTACGAAGCGCACAGTTCGTCGTAGGAAGGAGTTGAAGTTGCATCCGCCGGCATTGATACTGCCCTCCACTCCAGGGCGGATCTTAAGGCGTGACTGCATGCAGTAGACCAGCCCCTCCCCTATCATGATCTGACCACATTGCAAGAAATATATAAGAAGTATATTTAGTTCATATATATATTGAAATGTATATATACAAGGTGTATTGATAAATAACTATATATATTTACAGTACCGGTATATAATGTATGCAGTCATTATATATATGTAAGCAAAACAACTAGGCCTATATTGAGAATTTTTTGCCAATGAACAACACAAACAAACAAATTCTCACACAAATTGTGTGTATATATGTTTTATAAATTAATGTATGGCAATTAATATTTGTATCGCTACAGACGCAAACCGGCTGTTCCTTCAACACATTCTATATTTAAACCTGCACTATGTAATTTTTTAGAAAACAAAGAAATACAAAAACTATGTTTTAGGACTAGTAAACGTTAGGAACCAGCATTGGATCCAGGGGTTTAAGAATTAAACTTAAATAATATAAAATACAGACAATAGTAGTCTAGAAACAAATGCAAAAAGATAGTGTATTTTTGGAAATTGGCTATATTGTCCCTGTGTTTAGTGAAAACATATAGGCTATATAAAAAAATATTTAAAAAACCTAGCCTACATAAAATCCAGTCTGAAAGGACAAACAAATGGAACATTACTGCAGCTGAGTGGTGTCTGTAGTAACATAACCGCGAAAAAGCGTACATTAATTAATTAAGCATGTGAATATAGACGTGTGTGTGTGTGTGTGTGTGTGTGTGTGTGTGTGTGTGTGTGTGTGTGTGTGTGTGTGTGTGTGTGTGTGTGTGTGTGTGTGTGTGTGTGTGTGTGTG
>JACXGM010008982.1:0-14563 GCA_016801145.1 Umbra pygmaea | reverse complement strand
TCATGACAACGAAAGCCCACCTGGGCTGGCTGGAGCAGGTCAGTCAACTCTAGAAAGTAGAGTGACACCATAGAAGTAGCCACAATGGGGAGCTGGGAAACAGGAAATAGGAAGTTAGTCTAAGGTTTTTAAATTCTATTGGGATGCCTCTATAATGGTTGCATTTAGTTGCTTATTCAATACTTATGAATGAGGGTAATTTTACTTAAAAGAGGTGTGCTGAAAATATACATAAGCAGGTTGTATTTAGCTTTTGGTCATCATATATATTCTATCTCTTCAGCTGCAGTGTACTGATTCATATTACTCCACCAGTGATAATAAAAAGCACTAAAATGTCCATCTGGAGTCAATACATATGCAGTGTTACTTTGTTCATTCATTCATTGGTTTGCTTGTAAATTTGTTAATAAATTAGTTCAGATACAATTAATGCATGTTAAAATCATCCAACGTACCTCAACAAAATAGAAGCATGGCAGCAGTGTCAAGCTGTCTTTTGGCGGCTTCTTTTTGGGCTTTGGGTCCCTTGTAGTCATCATGACAAGCCTGAGAGAACACAGCCACTTGAAGACAATAATAGCATCCTGCTCTACTGGGTCTACCCAGGTCCATCTTTTATCTAGTTTAATGAACTATATTAAAATCAATAGATGATGGCGGTGAGATCTAAATGAATGCTATGTCACATGCAAATTGAATACATCCCATGATAAAGTCTGGCATTTTAACTCCTGGGCTAAACATCCCAGGGTATATTTCATTAAGTGTTGTAATTCTGATGGTTTTTGTCTCTCTCTGTAATTCAATTGATGAGTTAATGTTACATTTGTCTGGAGAGTGCACATATGTCATTCTATATAGAAATGAGTTGCAGGATAAAAGCTAACAACCAAGAAGACAACTTGGGCATCCCAAAAGTTTGGTGTAGCTGTCTAAGATTCCGACTTTGTAGCATGCATATCCACTGGCAAAATGGTTTTGAGCCATGGCTCAGACAACATTCTCCGGCTTTCCGATCTGTATTTCCCTCCCTGTCTCCATAGCCTCTGCTTCCTACTGTCGTTTCAATTAAAATAATAAAAAATACCCCAAAAATCCTTCAAAACAGATTTTATATACATATATGAATGTTCATGAAAAAATCTGACTGTTATGTAAGGACTGTGATCATATAAAGCCTTTAATAATCACATAGTTGTTTGGCTCCTTTGTAAACCATACTGATAACATAAATCACCCAAATGGCCCTGATCTAAAGTTTACATACCCTTCAATTTTTGGCCTTGTTACAGACACACAAGGTTACACACAAAGGTGAAAAGGCAAAAAAGGTTAAGTTCCCACACATGTGGCATTTTAAATTGTAATTAGTGTTAATGTAGAACTGTTAAATTAATTTTTTAGCTCTGACATAAATCCACTGAGGCTAGATACTGAGCCATGGGGAGCATGTCAAAAGACCTGCATAATAAGGTACTGGAACTGCATAAAGTTGGTATATAAAAAGATTTGCAAATGCAGGTCAGTACTGTTCAATAAAGCTCGACCGATAAAGGATTTCCCTAACATTAGTTATTTGTATTTATTCATGAGTCCTCACTAAAATAATATGATAATGCAGTTTAAAAATAAACTTGTTTGTTTTATTGTCACTACAGAACAGAGGAACATCAAAATATATTAAAGTTCTGATCAATAAAATGTAAAAATACAAGACATTGTATTTACTTTAAGATATGAAACTTAAAGTCCTATGAACAAAAACAAAATAACAAAAAAAATCTAAGTTACCAATATAACTTTGAACAAGACTGAAAAATGTTGTTACATTCTATAAGTTCTAAAAAATAACAACAACAGCAAAATAGAAACTATATACTGCTTATGAGGAAGTGTACTGAATCAGTTAGTCCTCAATAGCTCTAGTCCGGTAGAGGCAGGTTTTTATTTTATTTTTTAAATTATAATTGCCGATACCGATAGTTTGGAAAATGTCCTAATATCGACCGATAATATCGGCCCAACGATATATCGGTTAGGCTCTACTTTTCAATCACTTATTAATAAGTGGAAGACTCTGGGATCTTGATACCAAGTCAAGGTCAGGTAGACAAAAAACATTTTAGCCAAAATTGCCAGAAGAATTGTTCAGGATATAAAGAAAAAAACACAGGTAACCTCGGGAGACATACAGGCTGCTCTGGAAAAAAACGGTGTGGTCGTTTCAAGGAGCAAAATACGACGATACTTGTATAATAATTAGCTACATGGTCGAGTTGCCAGAAATAAGCTTTTATTGTGCCAGTGCCACTAATAATCCTGGTTACAATGTCAAAGGCCTGTGTAATAAGTTACTGGAACGGCATAAAGTTGGAAATGCAAATAAAAAGCTATCCAAACCTTGCAAATTTCATTATTATTATTATTTATTATTTAAACTTTATTTAACCAGGTGGGCACGTTGAGAACCGTTTTTCATTTGAGACGGCAACCTGGCCAAGATGAAAGTCTATAGAGGTATAGAGAACATGATTGTACACATGTAATTACAAGACAAGAAGTGCACAATAAAAATAGTAAATAATAAATACAGTCTGACAGTAGATTCGATAGTAGTACTTTGAAGGTGGTTAACGGGACAATTGATTCAAGCTTTAGTGATTTTTGTAATATGCTCCAATCATTAGCAGTGGAGAACAGGAAGGAGAGGTGGCCAAAGGAGGTGCAGGCTTTAGTGGCAATAAGAGATATTAACCTACTTGAACGCAGATTGAAAGAGGGTGTTGCTCTGGAGAATAATGATCTTAGGTAAAGTGCGGTTTTGCCTAGTAGACACTTGTAGATGAGCTGATACCAGTGTGTTTGAGGCCAGGTGTGTAGTGAAGGCCAGCTGATTAGTGTATAGAGGTTGCAGTGATGGGTGTTATATGGAGCATTGGTGACAAAACGGATGGTGCTGTGGTACACAACATCTAATTTTCGAAGGAGAGAGTTTGATGCGGATCTGTAAATTACATCACCAAAGTCTAGTATTGGGAGGATAGTCAATTCACAAGGGCAAGTTTGGCTGAAAAAGTGAAGGAGGCTTTATTATAGAATAGGAAGCCAATCCTGGACTTAATTTTGGATTGGAGCTGGTTGATGTGGGTCTGGACGGAGAGTGAAGAGTCTAACCAGACCCCTAGGTATTTGTAGCAGTCTACATATTCCAGCACAAACCGGTCAAGTGTGGTGATGTTTGGTGGGCAGGCAGGTGCAGATTATGATCGGTTGAAGAGCATACATTTAGTTTTACTAGAATTTAGAAGTAATTGTAGGCAACGAAAGAAGTGTTGTATGTTATTAAAGCTTTTCTGAAATGTTTTAACACAGTGTCCAAGGTCGGGCAAGACGTATAAAGAATGGTGTCATCTGCATACAGGTGAATCATAGTCACCTGCAGCAAGAGCAACATCATTGATGTATGCAAAAAATAGAGTCGGCCCAAGAATTGAACCCTGAGGCACCGTCATATAGAAACAGCCAGAGGTCTGGAGAGTAGGCCCTCCAACTTGACACACTGAAATCTGTCTGAGAAATATTTGTGAACCAGGCAAGGCAGTCAGTAGAAAAACCCAGGTTCTTTAATCTATCAATGAGGATGATGTGATTGACAGAATCAAAAGCCTTGGCCAGGTCATTGAAGACTGCTGCACAGTAGTGTCTTTGGTCAATAGCGGTTATGATGTAATTTAGGAGCTTGAGTGTGGCTGAGGTGCACCCACAACTGGCTCGGAAACTGGATTGCATGTCAGTGAGGTTGTGCTGTTTAAACTGTCCCCCCTTTGAATAGAGGGATTACTGTAGCAGCTTTCCAAACTTTAGGAATCTCGAATAAATCAAAGGAGAGGTTGAAAAGACTAGTGATTGGAGGAGCAATAGATACCACAGACAGTTTTAGGAAGGAAGGGTCCAGATTGTCTAATCCAGCAGATTTGATGGGGTCAAGATTTTGCAGCTCCCTCAGAACATCGGCTGTCTGGACATGGGTAAAGGAGAATTATGGGCATCTTTAGCTGGATGCTGCAGAGAGTGAAGTGCTGTCATTTAGGGTGGGGTTCGCCAGATGGAAAGCACGACCTGCCATGGCAAAATGCTTATTGAAGTTCTCAACTATGGAGGACTTGTCGGTGGTAACAGTATTATCTAGCCTTAGAGCTGTGGGCAGCTGTGCGAAGGTGTTCTTATCTCCATAGACTTATAGACTTTACAAAACTTTTTAGAATTAGTGCTGCAGGTAGCAAATTTCTGTTTGAAAAAGCTAGCCTTGGCATTTCTAGCTGTCTGTGTGTAGCCTGGGAGAACCCTGAGCAAAGAAAAACACTCAAAGCCTTCATATCTAAAAATAATATGTTGTCACGGTCTTGCCGACTCAATTCGTCAAAAGTCTGATATATCCAATTGCGCCAAGAGGCATTTGAGCCGCGTTCGTTGGTGACACCCATTTGGAAATGGGCTGTGAATGAACATTGCCCAGATCCACTCTCATTTACAACTGAGAAGGGTCTGGTGTCAACCAGGCTAGCCTGTGTGTACCGGTTCCTGGTTTCCTTGAAAAGTTGCCGGTCGTGGGGTTTGTTCAACGCTAAAGCGGTATGCCACAGAATGTTTTATGCTAGCTAAGGGCGGTGAGTTCTGGAGTGAACCACAGACTGTATCTCCTCTTAGTTCTAAACATTTTGAAAGGGGCATGCTTATTTAGAACGGCAAGAAAGACATTCTTAAAGAATGACCATGCATCCTCTACTGAAGCGATAAGGTCAATATCCGTCCAGGGTACCTGGGCTAAGTCAAATAGAAGTATTTGTTACCATCCCCACTGTGAAGCATGGTGGTGGCTCACTGATGTTTTGGGTGTGTGTAAGCTCTAAAGGCACAGGGAACCTTGTGAAAATTGATGGAAAGATGAATGCAGCATTTAATCAGACAATACTGACAGACAATTAGCGTTATTCTGAACGAAAGCTGTGCATGGGACGCTTTTGGACTTTCCAGCATGACAATGACCATAAGCACAAGGCCAAGTTCACCCTGCAGTGGTTACAGCTGAAAAGGTGAAGGATCTGGAGTAGCCATCACAGTCTCCTCACCTTAATATCATCGAGCCACTCTGGGGAGATCTCAAACCTGTGGTTCATGCAAGATAACCAAAGACTTTGCATGACCTGGAGGAATTTTGCCAAGAAAAATAGGCAGCTATACCACCTGCAAGAATTCAGGGCCTCATAGACAAATATCACAAACTACGGAATGCTGTCATTGATGCTAAGGGTATGCAGACTTTTGAACAGAGGTCATTTAATGATTTTCTTTGTTGCCATGTTTTGCTTTATGATTGTGCCATTCTGTTATGACCTACAGTTGAATATGAATCGCATGAGAAATAAAAACTAATTGTTTTGCCTGTTCGTGTTTTCTTTAAAAGTGGTACATCTATAACCAAATCTCCAGAGGTATGCAAACTTTTGAGCAACTGTATATATATAATATATATACATATAATATATATATACTTAATAACTACGTCTTTGAGGATCAGAAATGTATCTCTGAGATGGACATCTAAGATTCTGTTCCTACTGCTTGAGTGTATCTGGCTTTCAGGTAAGTTAGTCTAGTGATGTAAGCCAAAAATACTACTGAGTGGACACACATTAAAAGTAATACCTCGATAGGCCTATTCTTGCACTGAAAACCTAAACTTATGAAGTGGACAAAGCCTTGAACCAGTTCTGGTTTTGGCCCAACTGCACCCAAACAGAATGTCTAGCAAAAGTTCCAGGTAGAAAAGTGAAGCCTGGAACAGTATCCCAACGGTGTAAGGTGTCTTTCTCTGCCACAGTACAGCAGAAGCTTTTCAAACCAGCAGCCAGCATGCCTTGACATCAGGGGATAGATATTTTGGAAAAGCGTTGTTTTTACCTCGCTTATTGTAACATGATTACTGTAGAATAACCACGGTGACAGTGATTCTTATTTTCACATGCTGTTTTGTCAAGACAGTGTTGAAACAAAATGAGTCACAGATTGAATAAAGTGATAACTAGCACCAATATCAGAATGTGTCAGATATTTTATACGTCTACAACAGCAGTCTATGCTAACAATGCATCCTTTTACCATGTGATAATTGGTGCAGATTGACACATAGATGCATCTGTACTAAATATTACATAATCTTGACATTAGAACATAATTGGGTCTGAAAGGATCTGACAAACTTTTGAAGTGATGCATCAAAATACAATAAATTCTGATAACAACTAAATATATAAAATAAACAGAAATGGATAATCAAGCCAAAATGTCAATGGAATACAAATACGAGAGAATGCATTATGGAGAATTACAGCTTCTGGGCAATGGTCCAAGAATTTCAATTTATAGTTACAAAAAAATTAATGTATATGACTTTATGAGTGATTTATAATACAATAATACACACTATACAAACATTCACAACCACTTATGTCAATATTGACATAATGAAATATGGTACGCAGTGAAGCATTATCTAGCTCATGCAGTATTTTGTGTAAATGTGTCAAAGAAGGTGTTTCGCTGAGCATAATACATACAGTAGATAGCTCCTTTGCTTGTGTAAGGAAAACGCAAGTCCAATGCTTGTGGGTCAATGGTAAGTGCCAAGACACTTGACAAGACAGCTCTAGAGTTAGGAGGGTAAAATGCCAACAGAATGCCTGTCTTTCATTGGGGATGTTTATCTAGAGGACCCAGTATTGCCTTAAAGGCTGGAGGAGCGGGTGAGGGAGAGCGTATGGTTATTGTGAAAGAGAGACACAGATGGATGTTCTGTGTTGTTGAAGTGGTTGGTAAGTATGGAACAACGGTGCCTCAAACAATTTGACATCTGTGTAGGTGTCTGTGGACGGGGTCAGCTTGACAGCTAACATGAGGGTTTGAATAGGTTGTCTGTAATTTAGCAGAACATCAGAGTCCAGCAAAGATGTAGTTAAACTTTCAACATTCTAGGTATGCATGAATGGGCGGAATATTGAAAATCAAAATAATTCAACAACCAGTTTGGATTAATCCAAGCATTATAAAAATTAAACTGATTGATAATCTTGTCCTCTGCCTGAGACATTTAAAATGTAGTCATGTTAGCAGACACTCTTCACTCTTATCCAGAGGGACTTGTAGTAAGTAAAGTGACATCCCTGAACCAACTCAGGGTTAAGTGCCTTGCTCAAGGACACAATGACATTTTGCGCACTCTGGAATGAAACTAACAACTATTAGACTATAATTCTGACTTCCCAACCACTGAGCCATCTGACGGCCAAAACATCAGTGAGAATGGCCCGTATCTTTCATTTTGTAATACATCCCGCTAATTTAAAATCTTACATATTCAAACCCTCTGGCTGTCTATCAAATTGGTCCTCTCACTACAGACACACAGAGACGTCTGATTGTTTGAGGCACTGTCTTTCCATACTTACCAACCCCTTTGACACCATAGAGCAATGCTCTGTCGTGTCTGTCTCCTAATTCTTAATCTTGTGAAGTCCAAATTGGATTGAAGTCCTGTCTCAATGTAGCAACTTCAGCAAAGGTGGGAGAATCAAAGTTCAAGAAGTGCCCTTCGAGTCACACCTTGCCAATCCAAGCTGCTACACTGGTAGCTCAAGCAGAAAGAACTCACCAGAACATATGTGCTTTGCAAATCACTGACCAATGAACTGCGATTGATCTTGCAGATGCCTGACCAACAATGAGCCGCTAAAGCGTAATGAGTCAACACAACTTAGTCTGACACTAACCCGGGACAGTGCTGTGCCAGTTTGTGCCCGCCCATGTTAGGACCCTGGAAAATATTGTTACACTATTACCAGTATTGTTTGTTAATTTGACAATTAGAAAAAGAGCTATACTGCCTAAGCAATTAAGGTTTGATAAAAAAGAACTATAAGACAAAACAATTTGTATTTTCACATCCTCCACAAAGTTTAATGTATGTGGAGTACAGCTGTAATGATAAACCAAAAAATGGATTTACCACAACATGTAACCATGTTGCCCTTACTGTGGTGGTGTCACTGAGCCGTGATTAGATTGCAAATGCAATATACCAAAACACACCAATAAAGTATTACTGTAATAGAATTTAAATTATTAATATCTTAATGGATCTGCAATTATGAGTGACAGTCAGAGACACAGGCAGGCAAACAATCATAGTTGGTGCAGCACCATATACATAGGTAAAACTGTATGGGTTTGCAGGTATTTAGCACATAAGCTTGAAGCTGTCGAACGTGTGGTGCTTATCAATAGAAACATCAAGACATAATACTGCGGCATTGATTATTATCTTTTAATGTATGCAAATTATCATCCTACCAAATAACTGATGGTTATAAAGCATGACTGGTAAATAAGTCAAATCCAGGATAGCTACCTCAAATTAATATAGGAATGGCATTCTATGAATCACAACGTATAGCATAGGGTTGAAAATATCATGATCACTGATGATGGTTGGTTCACATATACAAAGAGAGGCAACGATAGAAATTGTATAGGAGCTATACCTATCACTCTAATAAATAAAAACATTTTACCCAAAGAATACAAATAAAAAGCAACTATCATTAAAGCTATATTTATTAGCCTAATGAAATAAAAAGTGAATCAAGACAGCACTAGTTATATTGAATGGTAAGACTTGAAAAAACAGCTGCATCTATTTGCGCACAGAGGCTAACTCAAACATTAGTCAAAACGACTGCATCGCGTCTATAAAAACTCTGACAACGCACGCATTATTGATTATAAAGAGGTATCAAGAGCTGTCTTACCCTACTTTGATGGATGGGGATTCAAAATATATTTGCCGCTTTTCCCCCTTTATACGTTCCGCAAGTGGAAATATACTTAATATTTTTAACAGCAACTCATTCCATTCTCCTTTCTGATCACGTTTCTCCTCACCGAGCAATCACGAATAACACGTTTGCAGGGCGCAGCTTTGGTGTGGATTGAAACGCACGATTTTCCCGACCTCAGGGGGCTTCACTTGGGCTTCACTGGCGATTCAGCGAGAAATGCTTTGGCTTGCACCGCTCCAGGTTCAAAAGGTTGCCTCGGATACTATGGTTTCGCGCCTCACCTTGGATAGATGACCGACACAAATTAATAACCTGTCTATTGACAGCTCTGGTATTTCATCACGGGGAACAGTGGGCTGTCAACGATGCATAGCTACTGCACAAAGACTGAAAGCAAAAAGGTGCGGGGAGGGGTGCGTGTGTATGTTGCAACCAATGTGAGTTGGTTTGAGAGAAAGGCGGTTTCTTCCCCGACCATCATTTTACGGACACATGGCGCCTGTCTTCATGAATCTCTCTCTCCCACTCTCTTTCTCGCTCTCTCCTACTATGTTTTCTTTTGATCGCTAGTGCTATTGCTTTACACCAAAATAACTCACAAGGACTCAAGGTGGGACCACAAACAGGCATCTGTTCGCCGCACACACATTTTTTTCAACGTCCATCCTTAATCAGACAATTGACAGATACTCACTGCCTTCCATTTAAACCCATCCTCCTATCACAGTCCTGCAAATGTGCAATCTGCCAACCTCTTCAGCACGATCGAGTCTCTGCGTTCATGGTAGCCAGCATTGTACACTGCACGGTAGGTTGTATACTCGCTTATAAAAAAGCCTACAACGGTGGCCTCTCTGTCTTGACGGATTTTCTGTGGGTTTTATTTATTTAATTATTTTCACTTGGGATAATCGGATATACCAGCCTTTATTGTACTCCAACAATATCTAAAAATGGTTATTCAGCTGTACCTATTAGTAGAACAGTTCTGGTTCTCAGAATAACCATTTTTGGTTCCATTAAGAACCATTTGAGCATCCTTTTGGTTACATATATATCTTTCCACTGAGGAACCTTATACTTATACTTTGAACCAGAAATGTTTCAGGGAATCATGAAATTGTTCTCTGATGGGGACATTCAAAGAACCCTCTACCATACCATACTATTTTAAATGGGAATGTCATATTCTACTGTAGGTTTTAGCAGTATAAGTTCATAAGTACAATATTAGGAGTCAATACCGTTTGAGAACCCAACACTTCTATTGTAAGTTCAGTGCACATTTTGTCCATGGCAGCTCATCATCACAACTAAAGTGAGCAGATGGTGTCTCAGGGTCATAAATGACTAATATGTGAGAAACTCAGCATAACACAGCTCTGTCATTCAGACTACACTGTCCCTTCTTCTTCAGCCAGGATTTAGACCCAGCAGGCTCAATGGTGTCACATCGTACCTGTGACTGTATAAGCAGAACGCAGAAACGGTTCCAAATGTCACGTCTGGTGGTGTGATCCACTGCATCACTCCACTCTGCCTGGTTGCCAGCGTGAAAATCCTGGTATCTGCAGTGACACCCACGCTCAGTGCAGACACAGAAAAATGTGTCACAGTGCAGTGGAGATGGAGGTGGTGTTTGAATGTCATCATTCCCAGCCAGAGAATCTCAGTTCACTTAATGAAGGGGATTTGCAATTGAGAAATGGGATGCAGGCCAGGCAGAACTACAGCTCTAGGCTCCCCCACCACTACCACCCCCCCCCCCCCCCACACACACACACACACACACACACACACACACACACACACATCCCACCCCCACTCACAAAAACACACACACACACACACACACACACAAAGACACACTTCATTCTTTCTAAATGAAAGTTAAAGGCTTAAAGCATTTTCAATTATAAGTATACATAACACTTTAATTTTAAACAAGTTCAGGAAGATGACAATATATAAGACATCAAATATGTATAGCAATGGAATAAATATCTGTTATATTTGCAAGTGTAATGCGGAAGTGTAATGTAAGGCAGGAGGCAAATGCGGTAGTCCAACAGCAGGTGTTTAATGAATAAGGAATGTATGTGAAACAATAACCAGGAACAAACAGAAGACTGAGTAACAAAAGCAAAGGTGCGCAGAAGGGCGCTTGCTTAGAACGTAATACCAATCTATATAAAGAATACTAGAATCCAGACTTACTACGTTGAATAGCTAACGTTACACCCAGGAATCATTAGTATAACAGGCAACACGTAACCGGAGTTCATTCCCTTCTGGTAGTAGATATACAAGGCATTGCCTGGAGTACATAGTACTTAAACCTCTCAGAGTGGTAGTGTACCCACAAGACACAAAACAGACAAACAAATACTGACAAATGACTGGACAAACAAAATTCCTGGCGACCAAGCAACAGCACCCAAAAGCGTGACAGAGGACAAGAGAGTTTCTCCTAGAAGAACAGCACATGATGAACAGGCCAGACACAGCCAATATCCCGGAGACAATTTTCCAGCGGATATAACGGATACAAATGTGAATAGGGCAATCAATAAATACAAGGATGAAGTTCATTTTTGGACAAAAGTCCTTACGAGAATCACGGATGGTACTCTGACACTCACTTCTTGCAACCTAGGCTTCAGAGAAAATCCCAAAAACATAGGTGAAATAAACAATGGAAACCTTCTATTGGTATAGGAGTTGCTGGCTAGATATTGTAATGGAGATGTTATTCTGGTTCAGGTTGTTAGCTAGTAACTGTTTTATACTGTTCCTGTTGGTCCTGGTAAAGTATGAAGGATATTTTGTGTAACATCCAGGTGGGGTTAGTTGCAAAAAGGAATACAACTCTGAAGTTAGCTTTTCAGGATGGTCAAGATATTCTCATTCTGTCTGAGCTAAGGTGCACAATATAGCTAACAAATGAAGATTAAACTGTGAATTTGAAAACCTTACCCTATTTGTCATGCGTGGTCCACGTCTCCATGTGAGTATCTTCTATACCACAATATGGAGATGTCTTCTATGCAAGCAGCGTATAGGCTGACGTGTGAATGATAGAAGATAGCTCACCAAGCAGTAGCGCGGCAATATGATTCTGTACCGCAGGCCATGCTCAGTGACAGGAGAAAAGTTAACTATTTGAGCCCTTTGATTCAGAATGAACTGATTGCTCTTTAGTCAAATATCGTACAAAAGCTAATTGTGTCTGAAATAAAGGAGGCAGATATTTATTAGATTATTATGGACACTGCTCAGGACCTAAGCAAAGTTTTAGATACGTCACCGTCCATAATGATGGAAATTAAGACCCAACCACAGTGGAAATTAAGGAGAGGTTCTTGGGTTTTAAGAATGTTACAGACCAAAAAGTGGGAGGACTTGAGAATTCAATAAAAAACTAACCTGAATGACCCTTGTGAAAATATTTCAGAGGTTAAGCATTACTACGACCCATCAGAAAATGTGCATTTTTTTGGCAGAGCATAAAACAATGGGAGCATTTAGAAAACCACCCACATTCAAAGTCACAGCCAACTCTTAAAAATTGTTTGTCCAACATGACGGTCATCCAGAGAAGATGATCTTTGGGCACTATGGTTTCGATATGCTGACATTTTGCAGGCATTATAATAATAATGCGGTCCAAAAAAGCAGAAGAAGAGTTGTCGGAGGCAGCTGGACTGATAAAGGCCATGGAAAGCTTTGAGTTTGCATTAATGAATGTCATTCTACAGAAGATTTTGGAGACGACAAATATTATTTCCCAAGTGCTACAGAATAAGGATCAATTTAATGACATTAAATCAACTGCAAAAAAAAAATTAACCAAAAAAACATATGAGCTGGACACATTGTCACACTGTCCCAGAGTAGGATGGTGAACTGAGAGAAGGACCCAAGTGTATATAATTGCATTTATGTTTCTTTGTGTTTAAAGCTACATTGTGTATTTTTTTGAGTTGATTCTTAGCAAAAACCTCTTTGTTCTTTAAAAAATATGTGCTCATTCATGTTTGATTACTTCCAACAACTAATCAAAGTATTTTCAAAAGCGTAGAGTCTTTCATTCACAATACATACGATGGTGCCGCTCGAATTGCGGGAGCCATGTTATGCCTCCATCTTTAAAATACATTAGCCAAAGAGGGACATACCTGTAAATTCAAGCTCTGCCTTTCGCGCTTTTACACAAGTGGCACCGTCACGAATGCCAGTGGGAGATTACTCACGACTGCCAGCAAATTTCAAAGTCTGTTGAAGATGGAAGATCATGCTGTAACGATCCCCTCACACCTGCCGGAATAACTTAATGGACCCTTGTCTTCTGTAGTTTGTCTATTGTTTAGTTGTATGTCAAGCAACAGTTGTCTGTCTCCCTCGTGTGGCTGTTCTATGTCAGCCCTTTCCTAGTGTTCTTGAAAAACAAGTCCATTCATGTCAGCTGTGTGTAGTTTGTTTTCCCTAGTCCTTATGTATTTATGTGTCTTAGTCTTCAGTGTTAGTGGCTAGAGTCATTGTTCATGCTCTGGCTGTGGATTCTCCTCACGCCCCTATCTACCTGTCTCCAAGTTTCTTTGTGAGTACCTACTAATGTTGTGTTTTGTTTGTATTAAGTCTATGCCTTAGATTTCCTTTGTAACCTTCTACTAATGTAGTTTTGAGTAGGTACTGAGTACATATCCATTCCAGTAACGTTGCCTGAGTTATAGAGTTTAATTTCTGTTCATGCTGTAGAATGGGGTGTTTAATTTGCCCGGCTTTTCTTTGTTTAATTCATGTTCACTAAAGTATAGGCGAATACCTGTTTGAGTTACTTATATGAGTTATTGTCATTTCTTAATAAATTTGAACATCTTATATATATCTTTGGAGTACCTGAGTTCTTAGTGAAATCCCAGCAGACAGACGTTATACATGCCTATTCTCGAGGACATTTAATGGCAGCGCTGGCCCAAGCTATAGGCAAGAACATTCGCCTGGCACCACAAACTCTGATTTTCTGTTTCAATATAATAGCGCTTGTGGTTCATTGCAGTAATCATTGTTAATTCATTGCATAGGTAGTGTTCATGTTCATGTTTTGCTAAAATTAATATTTTGTTGGATAAAACAGACTCTAGTGAATGTTTTTTAAATGTAATCGTGTTTTCACATGAGACACTGACAATTTATTCAATCAAATTGTGTGTAAAACGTATTTGTTACTGTTTTTAATAAAACATGCTAAATTATTATTGTTTGCTATCACATGCTCTTATTGTTTCTTTACACACAATACAATTGCATTTGGTTACTATTCACGGGCTGTGTAGGGAATTAACATTGATCATTGCAATGAATTTAAATGAGCGCTATTGTTTTGAAAGAAAAAACTAATATCCGAGTTTTGGTTGCTGGCTAAATACCCGGATGGGCTAGAACGGTATTCAGTTGCTTGTCATATACAATTTCACCACTGGATGGGAGCAATTCTTACACAATGCAGCTTTAATTTCAGTCTAAGGTACTGTTTAGTTCATGTACATAGTGTGTGTGTGTGTGTGTGTGTGTGTGTGTGTGTGTGTGTGTGTGTGTGTGTGTGTGTGTGTGTGTGTGTGTGTGTGTGTGTGTGTGTGTGTGTGTGTGTGTGTGTGTGTGTGTGT
>JACXGM010008981.1:0-28186 GCA_016801145.1 Umbra pygmaea | reverse complement strand
GGGAGGGATCTCTTCCAGGATGACAATGTTATTGTGAGTGATCACCAATATCTCATGGTGAAACAGTTGTGTCCTAATGGGAGGGATCTCTTCCAGGATGACAATGCCCGCATCCACAAGACACAAGGGTGAACTGATTGATTTGATGAATATAAAAATAATATGAAATATATGCTATGACCTTCACAGACGAGCAATCAAGCCAATTGAACAACAATGAGAGATTTACTACACCAAACATACCTTACTAGTACCAGGTTGGCCCCATTTTTTCAATCAGACCTGCCTTAATTCTTCATGACATAGATTCAACAAGGTGCTGGAAACATTCCTCAGAGATTTTGGTCCATATTGATTTTATTGCATCATGCAGTTTGCTGCAGATTAGTCGGCTGCACATCTATGATGAGAATCTCCCGTTCCACCACATCACAAAGGTGCTCAATTGGATTGAGATCTTGTGAATGTGGAGCCCATTTGAGTACAGTGAAATCATTGTCATGTTCAAGTAACCAGTTTGAGATCATCTGAGCTCTGTGACATGGCATGTTATCCTGCTGGAAGTAGCCATTAGAAGATGAGTACACTGTGGTCATAAAGAGATGGACATGGTCAGCAACAATACTCAGGTAGACTGTGGCATTGAAACTATGCTCAGTTGGACCTCAGATGCCCAAAGTATGCCAAGAAAATATTTCCCACACCATTATTACCACAACCACCAGCCTGAACTATTGATACGGCAGAATGGATCCATTTTTCATGTTGTTCACACCACATTCTGACCGTACCATCTGAATGTTTCAGTCAAAACCGAGACTCATCAGAACAGGCAACATTTTTCCAATCTTGTATTGCCCAGGTTTAGTGGGCCCGTGAAAATCGTAGCCTTAAGTTTCCTGGTCTAAGCTAATATGAGTGGCACCCGGTGTGATCTCCTGCTGCTGTAGCCCATCTGATTTCAACATGTTGTGCATTCAGCGATGCTCTTTTGCATACCTTGTTTGTAACGTGTGGTTATTTGGGTTACTGTTGCCTTTCTATCAGTTCGAACCAGTCTGGCCATTTACCTCTGATCTTTGCCATCAACAATGCATTTTCGCCAAGAGCACTGCTGCTCACCAGATATTTTCTTTTTTTCAGACCATTCTCTGTAAACCCTAGAGTTGGTTGTGTGGGAAAATCCCTGTAGATCAGCACTTTCTGAAATCATAAAACCAGCCCATTTAACACCAACAACCAAGCCAAATTCAAAGACAGGTCTTCCCCATTCTGATGTTTGGTTTGAAATTCAGCAGATTGTCTTGACCATGTCTACATGCATAAATGCATTGTCTTGATGCCATGTGATTGGCTGATTATATATTTCCATTAATACCTGTTAGGTTCAACAGGTATACCTAATTAAGTGGCCAAAGAGTGTATAAAATCTGCTATCTACACAGTAAATCTTACTCACTATTCCACTGCTGATCACGGTTCGTTAAATTGTTACAAAAAATCTGGTATCATATAATGCACTTTCACAATTTATTTTCAAGTCTCCATATGGTGCACCTAGAATATAGTCAGAAAAATAAATTATGGTACGTAGTCAAGTAAAGTATCCTCGGATTACATAAATTGTAAAATAAAAATTTATTTCAAAATGAGTCACCAGATCTTCATGTGCACACTGTATTCCTGTTTTTATTATCTTGATTTGAAAAATGAACTGCCCAAAAGTGAACTGCCCAATTTCTCTTTAATATTATAATGTCATTTTACAAAATATTTTGTGAGATTTTTACCCTGTTCAACACTCTTATACCACTGCAAAGAAAGAAAACTATAATGAATTGGCCCATGCAGGCATTTGAAATGTTGGCTGCCGCTAGGGACTCGTTGCTATAAGTTTAGATCAAAGATCAGCAAACATTCAGCACTGCCATAGCATAATGAGCTGTGTGTCATTTTAGGAATCCTCAACATACCCATATTATACATGCAGCTGTTGTATTTCTAGTCAAGTTAGTGTATGTCCCTCTTCGTTCTCAAATTCTGCCACACACTTCAGATGTATAGGTTTCACAAGGGAGTGCCCTATTTCTTAATCTCAAACACAATCACAAACCCTAACAAAAGTATGCAGTCACTTCCATTCCAAACCACTCCTATCATACCGCCCACATACTGCGTTGGGTTTTAAATGTAGCCCAGAGGTCAAGCTGCACTAGAGCCCACAGAGCCTAACTCCTGGCCTTATAAAAGAGCATCGTCTATGGAGAGGGTGACAGACTCCGTCCCCCAACCCTCAGCCCAGATCCTGCTGACCACTGGCGTCCATCCCGGCCACGCTCTTGCCTGCCACAGTCGTTTGGCTAATGTATGGTAGACACCAACATCGTCTGCTATTTTTAAGCAGGGCCTCCAGATGGCTGACTCACACAGAAGGCTGTAAACACAGGCAGGCCCAGTCCAGACAACCCTGCTGCCTAGTTTGGAGGTGTGCCTGTGCTCTCCCAGTACAATTCCATTAGGCTGGCTCTGATGTCAGATGGTACATGGAGCTGCCAGATTCTGGTTTTATCCCTTTCCTCATGCCCATTTCTGGACGTACAATTACCATTTACTTTAAGAGGTAATGTTAGACTGTTAGACAAGCCAGTGCATATCTGAATTCAACCATTTCGGAATGTGTTTTAAGCTCTTGCACAGCTTGCCGGTATGATTGCCTGGTACTGACATAATGTAGCCTTGTATAAATATTTTGATCAACAACCCTTTATTTTCTGTTTGCAGATGTTGCCGAGGCTGTAAGACTTCCAGTTCTGATTGGTTCGGGTGTGACCAATGACAACGTGGAGCACTACCTTAGTGCTAGTGCAATGATCATTGGCTCTCATTTCAAAAGGGGAGGGATTTGGGCAAACACCGTTGATCCAGAGAGGGTGAAGAGGTTCATGGGGAAGGTGCATGGACTTAGAACATGAAGCACTGTGTGCTGATTGAAGTATTGAATGTAGAACAATAAAATACACGTATAATGTCATTACTGATTGTTCAGTACTAATATCTAAACACTGGTTTATTTAGAAATTTTTCATATTTAATAATACACCAACAATCTTTAAATTTAAAAGCAGTGCTTGTGACAGTAAAACATACTAGAAATAATGTAAAAAATGCAAAAGATAATCACTTGTTACAAAAAATACAGTACTTTAGAAAAAGTGGTTATTTGGTTTTGTGCAAATGTCATCGTTGTTTTTAGATAGAGCAATATATGAGGTCCAATTACTTGAGTGATGTTTTCAATTTTCAAAACATTAAATATCAAACAGCTTTGAAATTAACTGTATGAAATGAATTAACTTCACTTTAAAACAATAGAGCCGCAACATATCTAAATCTAAGTAGGTCATATCCTAATCCTTTTAAAAAATAAGCTATGCAACTAATTAAACCCTTTGAATCTCATAATAACATTTTTCATCACAGCAGTTAAGTTCTCGAGAATAAAAAAGTTATCACGACTTATCACATGCACACACATCTAGTCAAGGCTATTTCACACTCAAACTTGACTTGCTATGCTAGTAACACACTCAAAGAAGGGAGTAGCCCTTTAGAAGTTATTATGCTACCCTGATCTGGAAGACAAGATTTACAAGTAAAAGATGTCACAGAGCTGTACACTCTTGTGTATTTAGACAGGAAGTGGTATGGATACTCTGTAAATTCTTAGTAGTTATACAGACGCTGACAGGGTTGTTTAAAGTGACCGTAGCGTCTATCAGAAGGCGAGAAGCGCATCTTGGCAAGGTTGAGCCTCTGGAGAGCCCTCCTGGTCAGGGTCTTGCGCTCTGTGTGGGTCCTGGCTTGCTGCATCGCAAGCAGGTGGGCACTGCATGGAAGGGGGCTGCCCCAGGCTGCTAGCCTCCAGGAGACATGCTGATTGACTGGCAAGAGCCTGCAAAGTGGAAGAATTCAGAGCTGTAAAATGTGGCACTCGTTTTCCTAGGACAGTGCTCCATATTATCGCACTTAGATTTGCTTTACAAAAACAAACCTGGGCATATCCTCCTTTTCATCTGAACCTGAGTCTTCTTCATCGCTGATCTGGGAACTGATTTGATACAAAGACATGCTGGGATGCTCAATCAGGTGTTTCACGAAAGAGTCTTCCTCAGGCTGGGTCAGCAAGTTGTTCTCTTGAAACATCAGATTATGTTAATTTGCCAAACTGAGACACATCAAAAACACTTCAAAGACTTGCAGTAGCAGCCATTAGTTACAAACAACTCAATAACTACATCGGCAACAATGATCGTACCAATTGAACTAACTTGGTTTTAGCAGTCAGTTAACAGAAATATGTTTTCAAACCTTGAATGTTGACGATTACCCATTCTCCCTCCTCCAACTCAATAAGTTCCTGATAAGTGTCATTGAGACCTTTAGGAAAATCTTCATCTCTGCTACCAAGGAAATGGGCAAGTAATTTTCCAATCATTGTTAATGTTATCTTTACAGTCTTTTTTGAACCGCTTACTGCACTCTGGAAGAAAAATAAATAAAACAGATTTAACTACACATGAACATTAATATAGTATTACAAAACTGACAAAGATAAATATTGCCAATGCGAGAAAATGCATGTGTATTTTAATATCCACATGAAGAACTAGATTAACTGATGATATTCTTTAAAGTAGATCCTGAATACAGCTAATTATGAACTTTCCTCCCCTGGCCTCATGACCACCAACATGCACCTTGGACGCCATCTTGTGGCTGAAGAAAGAAGTTAACCCTTCTAACCAGCGAGCTCATTTAAAACCTAATCCTGAATAAAATTTGTTTTTAATAAAATGATTTGACATAATATGCAGCCCATTGAGCAGTTACAATTTTAAAGAAAAAATAAAGAATATAAAACGTATGTTTGGAATAATTTCTATTAAAAGTATTTGCCGATTATATTTAAAAATGTATCTCGAGTAGTCATAGACTGAACGGAACACAACATAAAACAGACCTAACTGTCCAGATAGCCACGGTCTTTGCATGCCTTGGTGGTCTTTTTACTTATCTGCATAGTCAGTCAGCCTATACTGTCAATAAATAACTTCTCCACAGCTTGCCAGCAAGGGGAGATGCCCAGACACAGCCGAGACGCAAGAAACATTTTGCTTACATGCCTGGTTCAATATGTCATTACTGCGTAATAGAAACAATTCTGCTAAAAACAAATTCAATAAACAAACTACAATGACAATAGACAAAATAACGTATATCAATAAACAACAAGGTTTGGTAAACATGGTAAACTAACCTACAAAACAAAAAAATATGTCCTACTTTAATCGGTAAAAAAGAGCTAGTCTAAGTCTAATAGAAAGTTAACGCACAATATAGACGCCTAATTATCTTACCTGCAACAAAAAATATATAAATATAATTATATATTTGACGGGGTGTCGACGGTTAACACACTTACCTTATTTGATGAAAAACTGTTATGATAGACTTGTTTATAACACCAAACTCCACCCCTTGATTTTGTCGGTGCTGCCGTAGACAAATACCACCCCAACGAAGGCGGAGCTTCAGTTGCGCTGTCATGCGTTCGCTACAAAGTGGAAAGTGGGAATTCACCAGACCTGTGGAAGAAATTGCACTTGAAATCGTAACAGTGGGAATTGCGAAACTCGATACAATCTCTGCTGCTACGTAACTAAGTGGGATGTGATAATTAGCCGTTGTGAATGTTACAATTAGAGATGCATTCACATGCTTTGAGAAACACCATCCATGATGCATTAAACAAACCCAAAATACAGATTCCATGGTTTAATTACATAAATGTTCGTTACCATATTCATAGATTGATTTAACTAGTAATACAACATCAAATTAATAAATTATTAACACAATAATCAATTAATAAAAATAGTTGTTTTGTTGCATGTAAATACAGAAAATTATGTTTAGGGAAAATACCTGAATAGTAGTTATCTACCAGAAGCAAGTTGTTTTTACAGTCGGAGCTCATGGATGATGGAAGACCTTTCTACTAGTAAATGAATGACCAGTTAATGGACCTTTCAAATAAAGGTCCCA
Source organism: Umbra pygmaea (assembly GCA_016801145.1). Taxonomy (NCBI): domain Eukaryota; kingdom Metazoa; phylum Chordata; class Actinopteri; order Esociformes; family Umbridae; genus Umbra; species Umbra pygmaea. The sequence goes on along the minus strand of JACXGM010008981.1, from coordinate 22,081 downwards.
TATGTTGTCAATTCAAACTTCCCAAATGTGATTAAGGCACCATAACATAACTGACTCGTTCAACATTTTAGACAAATAGTTTAATCTGCTAATAATACAGTTAATCTCCTTTAAAAAGTATAGCTACGTATGTTTTCAGCCGACTTCCAGCCTTTTTGCTGTTCTTATAAAATTAAAGTCCTAATGATTTCCTAAACCTAAATCGTGCCCTGCTCACGGTCCTCCCACCAATACGGTCGTCGGTCCGCCTACTTTCCCCCTCTCCAGACAATCTCAGTGGAGACTGGTGTTGTGCTTCAGATTGTTTTACCAAAACTTTATTATACACAGATTTCACGACGTTACATCGAAGCGAGCGGTCTAACGGTAGGGTCACCAACAGTAGTCAGTCTGCTTTCACAATAGCAATAGATTTTGTGTATGAAAGGCCGACATCCTGTCGACAGAACAAGTTTTTTGGCACACGTTTAACAGTTTCCTTTTGCCATTTTACGCAATTTAATGTGTGTGTTGTTCTTATTTAAGCATGAACACAAACCAACTTGTGATTTTCGAATTCATTTTAATATATTCTTATTCAGTAGGAGTACTGTAGCTACAATTTTAAAGACCTATAAATTATTTCTTTCACTTTTGCTTGGCTACACAGCAAGTGTCCTGCTGTTTACTGCCACAAGGTGGCATAGTCCTCTTTATTATTGCCAAAGATTGTCTTAGAAGGCCAAGCTTTTTACAAGTTAATGAGTTGTAATTCTTTTAGAAAACACATAGTTAGGCCTACATTTGGGAACAGAAAACTAAGTGTATATGTTTCACCAATGAAAACATCAGTAGATTGTCATCACCTTTTGCATTATATACTTCCAGATGCCCGGCCACTGGACTTCCTTTTCTGTAGGTAGTGGAAATAAATGCATGATTCTTCAAGGTGTGTTCTGGTCAATTGAGCAACCTGTTAAAATTACCAAGATCACAACTCATTGTTTAAAACAATATATGTATCATCACCAACATCCCAATTCAAATGAAAGCCAGGTATGCTCTGTGCAAAAAGGGAATGGTTTTGCAGGTGGTTACCACAGACAATTTCTCTCTCCTTATCCTTCCTGACCAATTCTTCTTAAGTTTTGCATTTTCCTAGTGTTTATTTTTTATTTTAACCTTTGTTTAACCAGGTGGGCATGTTGAGAACAGTTTCTCATTTGAAACGGCAACCTGGCCAAGTTAAAAGTGCCAAGGTTGCAAGAAGACAAAGTTACACATTAATTATCCAAAAATAAAAAACCAAACAAAAGAAAACAGTGTGTCCTTGTCACTACTGGTAGCATGAGGCGGTACCTGCAGCCTATTCATGTTGCACAGTTAGCCCAGATCCTCCAGGATAGCACATCCAGATTTATCTGTGTCAAGAGCTTGGAGGAGATACTAGGAAACGCACCATTACATGAGGAGACCTGGACAGTGCCGTAGGAGGGCGTTAAGCTTGTGTGTCAGATCAAAACTTAAAACATGAAATTATATATTTTTATTAAAAATAACATGTTAGGGCTGGCAGACAGGTGGCCTGTGTGGTAACTCCCTGTTAAGCTTACCTGTCAGACTAATCTTAAAGATGCCTTCCACGATTTTAGGCAATATTTAGAACTATTTAGTCCTCTAGGTGTGAAAGAATGTAAATTTAGGCACCCTAGAGCTAAAAGGGTTCCCCGCTTGGGACTTAGTTTATTTCTCTGAAGTGTCAAGGTTCGTATTTTCTCTCTTGTTCTCCTGTGTTTAGAGGTTGAACCCATCCTGCACTCATTAGGCGTCATCGTATAGCTCAGGTTTGATTGATAGCTCGGTCAATGGGACTTCCCCTATGTTAGCAAATCATACATCACACATTTCTAGGGAATTCCCTGCCATTCCAGTAAGGGAGTGCTTAAAATAGCCAAGAAACACCGTCAGGTTTTAATCTAAACCCGACTGCTGATGTAAAAAGGGCTTAATAAAATACATTTGATTGACTGGTTGAAGGGCATCAACATAGCAGTTGGATTTCAATGGTTTACATTGATTTTCAGTGTGAGTTTGAATCCAGCCCACAATTGGTTGGTGATTTTGGTTTCCATTGACCATTTTTATGTAATTTTGTTCCCAACAGATTACATAATGTACAGTAAAGATTTAGATTTTTAATGTTTTGTTCATCGAGACCCAATATGTGATTTGAGTGTTCCCTTCGTTTTTTTTTTAGCAGTGTAGTATCATTTCAGACTCTAATCAGTAGTTAAAAACTTGTATAATGGAAGATTGCCAATGATTATTCAAATATCAGCATTGACAATGTGAAGCAACTCTTATCGTCCCATCAGCTAAACCAGTGGATGGCTCGACATATTGAGGATGTCATGCAGCTGTGCTGTAACCTGTCTGCAAACCAGGAGATCAAAGCAGCACTGAAAAGTTCTGCGAAAGGATCGGCTATGGCAGGAGGGGTTGCATTAGTTGGGGGTCTTCTTGGTGGTCCCCCAGGGATTGCTGTTGGTAAGGACACTACTTACTTGACACACACTGGTGCTATATCATCTCTCAAACCAGTTGTGTTGGTATTTACGCTATGCAGTAGAACCTCGACGTATGGCTTTATGGTAGAATAATCCTCCCCTGATGTTGTCTTTGTAGCTGACATACTGTGTTTGCGTGGCTCCTCAGGTGGTGCTGTTGGCGGTCTTTTGGGTTGGTGGATGACCAGCGGAGAGTTCAGACCAGTCCCTCAGATCATCATGGAGCTACCGCCCCACGAGCAGGAGAGGCTGTACGCTGACATCATGGCCGTGTTAGGCTCACTGGACTGGACAGATGTAGTCCAGCTGACCACCCTTGTCATGGGGAATGCTACACTCCAGCAGCAGGTCACAGCCGCCTTGCTCTCTTACATCACAACGGAGCTGAAAGCACAAGTTAAATACGGGGACTGATCTACTGAGAATATCCAAAGAGGATCTCCTTATGATGCAAATAGGCTGCCATTGGAAGGAACATAAAATATGTATATGGTACATAAGTCTCCAAGCTCTGGAAAAGGTTTACACAATTTAATTAATTAAATCATATTAGAACTCTTGTGTTCTTTATTTCCATCATGAGTAACATACTTTTTTTCATAAAAGTACTCATTGTACACATTTGTTTCATTTTAGGTGATCAATTATTACCTCTAAATGTACAGGTGTGATTGATGTTTTGCTTAAAATATAAACCAATGTACATGCTGCACTTCATTTATTGTCCTGCATTATTTGTGGCTAATATTTTTGCTAATAAAAAACAAACATAATTCGAGACAATTATAAAAGGACCTGCTCTCTTTTTCTTCGGATATAAGGTGTATGAAAATGCTGTGTCTAAGCCATGAGTGCTAGAGCCAGAAACTGAAACTCCTGGTCTTTGATATTAAGGCCCTGTCCCATTTCTCCCCCCTTAACACTTCGACTTGGTTTTGAGTGCCCTCGACAGTTAAGTCCCCTCGACGAGAAAAATGGAGGTGAAGATCTTTCCCTATGAAATGTGACATCGTTAAATGCAAATTAGTGTGGCGAACGTGCTGCGCGTGCCTGCTACTATTTTATTTTCAGTCAGGAAAATGCCTATTCCAGCAGTAGTGTTGTGTGGGTTGTGATTGTTTATCTACGTCTGATTAATCAACACAGAATACATGTGGTATGTTTTCATGTACATATCCCAGTTATGATCAGGACATAGGTATCCATAAACAGACGTCCCAAGTCTCCCGGGAGTCTACCGCATTTTAAGACGCAATATCCCGGACATCAATTTTTTGTTTGATGAAGAAAATCAATATCTAACTTATTGTATATAATTTGCGGTCTTTAGAAAGCCGCAATTACAATGTGGAACACTTTCAGGACATCCGGAGACTTGGGATGTCTGCATAATAGCTAGTGGGAGTACTCTGAATGAAACCGGGATAGCCTGCTGTTGCGTGCATTATCCGGTCTGTGTAACAGAGCAGCGGTCGTTAGAAGAGAACTGTCCCGTAAGCTTTCGCTGTATCTGAAACGTCACCTCATGTTTCTCCATCCTCATAAATCCATATCACGAATATGATTGAAATCTGGATAAGACCTGGATATTCGTGTTCATTTTAATGCCGGAACACACATCCTAAATATATTGACAAAACTACCCAGATCAGATGTATATTTGATGGCCAGACTCTCTCGAAGCACTCGGCAGATACCATGGACATCCTCAGATAGCTTCGTGAGATATTTTCAAACATTACTGTTCACAATTCAAAAGTAATTTGGATGTGCATCAAACTAACACATTACAACATATTTAAAAATTTTAACATGCTTATTTGCGAAAATATACTTACAATTAAATAGTTTTTTTCCATCAGTATCCGCCATGTTGGTTGCAATATTGGCCAGCTTACTGAGTTCGCAAGGTATCCTGGGTAATTTCATCTCCCACTTCATTTTAATGCTGCGTTTGTTTATCTTTCCGAGTCAGAGCTCCGAATGTTGCCTAGCAATGCGCACCACACGCACCCCTTTCCTCGGACATCCGACTTTCCCACTCTGAGATCTCAGAGGTGACCGAGCAGGAATTCGGAGCAGGAATACAAGATGGCTGCGCCCTGTGACTTGTTTTAATCGTTTTTGGACCGCTTTGGTTATTGAAATGACACTTTCAATCACTCGTAATACTGCAATACGTTACTGCGCCCGTATCACTGCCTGCTGGTATGTGAATCGATCATGTTGTGAGTGAAATATTGAAAAAAAGACTTGTTTCAAACCGGTGTTGCTAAACGTGTCTAGCGTTGTAACATAAGAAACTAAAACATCAAATAAAGTGAACATTTTAGAAGTTCAAATGGCTGCGTTTTGATATGGTGGGGTAGGCTAATAGTCATAATCATAATCAAAAAATGTAATGTAGTGCTTTTGGAGCGCCTGGTTAGTGCGTACTGGTCAGTGCTACTGCAACAACAGCTTCCTGGGTGGCATCCATGTTTTTCTCAGACTCGGACGTGCAAAACATAATAGAACGCTTGAAGTGTGGTTAGTGACATCATATCCGAGTTCAGAGTCGGATCTTTGAGAATAAACGAACGCAGCATTATGCCTGCATCGGCCCTTACCATGTTTTGAGGGTTGATTTTAAAGCTGAATTGTGTAAGAGTTGCTCCCATCTAGTGGTGAAATTGTATATGACAAGCAACTGAAGCCCCTCGCGTTATTAGAGTAGGGGGAGGCTGCAGACCGGGAGCCGACAGATATACGGCCCAGATAGTTTTACGGCCGACAGTTTTACGCCCCTGTTGTTCCTGATGCTTCCAGTAGGGGGAGGCTGTAATTTGAGCCTAACTATATATCAGAACTTGCAGCGTGATACAGACAGGCGATTTTTACTTTCTATCATTACATTAACCATAAGCCTTACACAAACCCATACCCTAACCTTAACCACTCAGAAATCTTGCTGTTAAGCCCATCTAAAATATATTAAGAATACCTTCAGTATATACAGTGATGAAATGTTACGTCAGAAATACATTAGTTTGGCGATCTTTACTTTCTATCATTACATTAACCATAAGCCTTAGCCAAACCCTTACCCTAACCTTAACCACTCAGAAACCTTGCTGTTAAGCCCATCTAAAATATATTAAGAATACCTTCAGTATTTACAGTACTGAAATGTTACGTCAGAAATACATTAGTTTGGAAACGTGCTGAAATATCATTCTACCCCTACTGGACGCATTAGGAATAACAGGGGCCTAAAACTGTTAAATGGGCCGTAAAACTGTACCCTGGGCCGTATATCTGTCGGCTCCAGGTCTGCAGCCTTTCCATATAGCGTTATTATACCAGCAACGTGAACCTGGATATTCGTTTTTTCTTCCAAAACAATAGCGCTCGTTTGATTCATTGCAATAATCATTGTTAGTTCACTACACAGCCCGTGAATTGTAACCAAATGCAATTGTATTGTGTGTAAAGAAACAATAAGCACATGTGATAGCAAAAATAATAATTTAACTTGTTTTATTAATAAAAGTAACAAATATGTTTTACACACAATTTGATTGAATAAATTGTGAGTGTCTCATGTGAAAACACAATTACATTTGAAAAACATTCACTAGAGTCTGTTTTATTCCAACAGAATATACAGCTAGGGCCAGTATCAAACAGCACTGCCATTACATGTCCTCGAGATTAGGCATGATCTTACATCTTCAACAGACTGAAATTTCCCGGCAGTCGTGAGTAATCTCCGTCTAGCATTCGTCATGGTGCCACTAGTGTAAAAGCGCAAAAGGCTGAGCTTGAATTTCCATGTATGTCACTCTTTGGCTATTGTATTTTAAAGATGGAGGCGTAACATGGCTGCCACAATTCGAGCGACACCATTGTAGGTATTGTGAATGGAAGATTCTACACTTACGAAAATACTTTGATTAGTTGGTGGAAGTAATTACACATGAATGAGCACATATTTTTGAAAGAACAAATGTTTTTTTGCTAAGAATCAACTCAGTGTAGCTTTAAGGGAAGAATAGCACTTCCCTTGTTCCCTAAAGTATTGGGACACCCTACCCCCTACACGAGAACGCACAAAATCTAGGGTTAGGGCAGAAATCTAGGGGAAGGGGAGGTATTGGGACAGGTCCTAAGTGTCTATTAGTTCTAGAATTTATTCAGATGGAAAATTTTGAAACTTTTTGTAAATCTTTGTTCCCTAATAAAATTGGTGTTGTGTTTTTAAAATATGTTAATATTATAAGATAGTTGAAACATGCTCTGATGTACTGATGGAATTTTGGTCTGACATAAAAGTTTGGCTCTTAGTGTTGAAAGTACAAAATATCTGTGTAAACCATAAAAAAAAATAATGGATCAGTAAAGATGTTGTACCCAACTCTTGCTGTTCATGGAGATATACATTTAGATCTTCTTTTAGAGAATTGTATAGAAGCAAATTACAGGGCCCTATTTTAACGATCTAAGTACATGGCGCAAGTGCGCTTTGGAGCATGTTCAAATCCACTTTTGCTAGTTTGACAGCGGATAAAAAGGTCAATGCAGCAGGCGCAGCCCCGGCATTATGGGCGGGCTTTAGGGGGGCAGACCCACCCCCAGAGTCAGCTGTGTCTGCCCTGGATGCCTGTCACCAATCCCACTTTTTGTTTTGTACCACATTTTTTACTCATAGGCTACCATAATAAAAAATATATCATTTTGAATATACCTAAATCATGAATAAAAATAAAAGGATGTTTGTTCTTAATTTTATTTAAATAATTGTAAATGGATTTGATTGGTTTGTCAAAACTGATGCGGTTAAAAAGGAAATTGACATGCAGCCTGCATGTCAGGCAGCTAAACGACTGTGTAGTACAGTATTTAGGCTATATCTAAGTGCCATCATGTAGGCTTCTGTCAATGTTCATTATTTTGTGTTGTCATGTTGTGTTCTGAGATGATGAGACTATAGTATATACTACAGTTTAATAGTATTTAGGCCCAAGCTGGCCGCCGCACTGCCCATTTTCCAGAAATGTCACTCCTGCAGTGGAGAAACTGCAGTTTATTTTTTTCTTGCTAATGTAGATTGTAAAATCATCCTTATGTACGTTGTATGTAAAAACATAATTTAATAAATAACAAGTAGCTACCAATAGCCATGTAGAATAATCGTCATAATTTTGCATTTAGAGTTGACTAATGCGCACAGCTTATATAGGATACTGGTTCAAAGGGTTAATCTCTTTGCAAGGCAATATTCCTCCGTGTGTCTTTTTTTTGTATAAAAAAATCAAGGATAGCCTAATTATTATGTTTAATTTTGTCCAATGTATCTGTTTACTTTTTAATTGAACAAAATGCTAATAACACATCCATATTAGCCTATTAACGGAAGAGGGGCCGCAACCAACATTTAGAAGATAGGATACTAGGCTTTACCCGACTTAGATTTTCTTTGATCAACCAACACTTGACTGATCTCTGACAATTGACTAGTAGACATTTTGAAACATTTTTTTTTCCTCAATGAATGACACAATTAATGTTTTTAATCAAATCATTTTGTTTGATGCTTTACTGCACTGTTGGAAGAAATAACCAGAAACAAATACATAAGTAAAAATGTGATTGACTATACAAACAATTGTATAAATGTCCATGATCTCAATGTATAGCTGCTGGCCTTTTCAGATTCAGCCACTATAAAATTATTCCTAATGATAAGCCAGAGGAGTGGGGAACAGTTTGGTAGCATGACATAATTGATATCACATTTAATTTAGATGTGATATCTTTAACCTAGATTCATCAATGTTTAAATATAGGGAATAAACCTGCAATCTGGCTTTGTCTCTGGATATACACACTGATTCACACATAACTATTTGTGAACTAAGTTTTTGGCCAATTGGGTAATCGAAAAATTCTGTTGTTCAAAAATAAAGTGCATGATGTTTTGAACTGGTAAAAAATTAAATAATAAGAACATTAGAATTTGAACAACAAATGTAAATTGTGCCTAGATTTGGAAGCTCCTTTCTACATTGGGTCAAATTATTACATTCCACTCCAGTGGCTGAAGTTTTAACCAATGAGGTGATCTCTGAGCCATTTAATATTACAAGAGGTTGTCCTCAAGGATCACCACTGTCCCCACTTTTGTTCATTTTGGCTATCGAACCACTAGCAATAGCCGTAAGGTCTAGCATTCAAATCAAAGGGATAACAATGGGTGGCAAGGAACATAAAATAGCTTTATTCGCTGACGATGTAGTGTTATTCTTAAAAGAATATCATTATCCCTGATGCTTGCTTTAAGTGCAGAGAAGCACTGGGATCATTTGTGCATTGCGTTTGGGAGTGCAGCATTATTAGAGATTTTTGGGTGAAAGTGATCAATGTTACAAAGTTTATTTTATCTGTGAATATTCCTCTAGGTGCAAAAATGATTTTGCTAGACTTGTATCCAAAGAATCTTAAACTAAAGCACCAGCAGCATAAATTTATAGATTTTGCTGTATTACAAGCTAAAAGAATGATAGCTCTTAGCTGGAAAAATGCCTGATCCACCAGGTATTGGAGCCTGGTTTAATTCATTGGCACAGTGTATGGCCCTGGAAAAATAACATATTTTATTAAAAACAAAAATGATGAGTATGAAGAAATTTGGAGACTGATTTGTTATTATATTAACAACAGTAATTTTCTTACAGGAGGTATAACTATGTATTGATATGTATGGCTGGAGATGTAACTTCTATGTGTAAAGTATAGAAATGTGTATTTGGTTTCTGGGTACCTTACAATATTTGTTAATATTTAGACCGACTTGTGTATTTTACCTGGGTGTTTGGTTGTATGGGGGAAGAGAGTGATGGGTTTTGTTTGTTTTGTGTTTATTTTTTTTGGATTGGGGTGGGGAATGTAGTTGAACCGAAATAGTGTTTCTCTGTTAACTGTATTGTACAATCAAAATTAATAAATACATTGTTAAAAAAAAGCTTATGGCTTTATTAGTGTTAGACTTAAATTAGCAAAAGCAAAGGCAGACACAACTTGCTGTTTTCAAGTGGCAGGCTATCATATTCATTGTCAAACTATATGAAAACTGTTGTTGGGACAGTTTGTTTTCAACATGTTTAGCATCAAATGAATGATAAAAAGCTTCCATATCTTAGGCATTTTTGCTAAAGGTCTAATAACAACAGTATATTTTAAGTTCAGGAGAGGTTATAGTTAATCTGACAACTGCTGCAATTGAACTCATATCTGCAGTGTGCAAAAGATATAATAAATGAACAGGCTAAATGAAAGGGAATATTTTTGAGGTTATATTGTATGCTTTGCTTTATTCAATATCATTTTTTGGCAAATAACATGTTTTTATTAGTGTTGAACTATTTGTTTTACATAATATTATAATATTCCATAGCATTATTATTGTAGCTAGTTAAGTGATAGAGGGCATCAGCAAAGACACTTGCATTCGGGCTCTGAGATGCATTGCGCCTTGTGCAAGATAGAGCCCACTTGAAATAACGCATACAGTATAGCCTAATCCCTGTTCATTTCCATTTTAAGTTATACGTAATTGATTGGGAGAATATAAATAAACTAAAATGTTGTTTTGAATGATAAAAAATACAAATTTCTATGAAAAACATGAAAATCTTTGTGTGTGTTAAAACCTTTGACCATTAGTGTATAATTTATATTTGAAGTTGTACCAACAGGTAACGTCATTAGCAATTATTTTCCTGTTTTTCTCCCCCCCCCCCAGAGGTATTTCTATTTTTTCTAGTCATTGTTTAGATGGTTACACAATGTCTATCATAGTGTGTGATGTCTCTCTCCATTGGGGCTTGAGAGAGACATCACGGTTGGCATGTTGCCACCCTGTGGTCGTCACTGGACATCTTACCACTTCTCTCCTTCAATAACAACCAGACTGTAATGTTTAGTGTCTTGTCTCCCACAGCTGTTGTCAATCCCACAATCATTACCTGTATATAATCCCTCTGCTACCCTTGTCATTGTCTATAATTTTTTTTGCCTGTTCCATGCTATGGCCAGTTATGCTTTGTCTTGTTTTCATAACATTTGCTTTGCTTCACTCTGTTTAGTACGTGACAATGTGAGATATTAGAGGCCATCTGCAAATTACCTAGAATTTGACAGTGAGGATGTACGCAACTAATAATGTCAAGCTATCAGAATTACATCATTTAACTAGAATAATGCAATTCACCGAATAATAAACATTCAAATGCAACAAATTCATACGGCAAATGCTTTATTGTTTAGGGAAGGAAAACATTGCTCCAATAGCCATACCTATATGCAATAATGTGTAAGTAGTTCCTCTTTTTACCATTTAATATTTTTATTTTTAGACTATGTAGAATTGAGATATGAAATTACTTTTTAAATTAGTCAAAGGGAAAATTTTAAAACACCAGTGCATTTTTTCCATTACCCTTTCAACATTTCCTCATTACATATTAGCAAAACCTGCATAATATGCAGGTTTGCATAACATCAAATAGCCTAGGGGGAATATTACCTCACTCTACTATGTCATCTGTTTCTGAAAGATTGTTGTTTCTCACCTGCTTTCTCCTACTGAAATAATTCAAATTCATGACCTTTGGTTTTATGGGCTGTAAACGTGTTTATATCATTCAAACATTTATTTTCTGAACTCACAGATCAAGATTTAAACTGGTTTATTTTGAAACGTAATGAATGCACAAAATCTTCTAATAGACTCATTGGTAGTCAGATGGCTCAGTAGATTGTGCGAGGCACTGAGGTGGAAATTTACTTGAGTAAAAGTACTTTTCACAAGTTTTGGGAAGTCCCTACTTAAGACCAAATTGATCCGGTAAAGGGAGTTCATATCTTAACAGTAAACTATGAAACAATTAGAAAGAGTAAAGGAAATATCAATCGTGGTCACCGGTAAGATCTGAACTCCTTCTACCTGAGCAATTCTGTCTTAAGTAGGGACTTCCTTAAACTTGTGAACTCAGAGTTACTCAGAAAAGTACTTTTACTCAGTACTATGTCCACTTCTGGTGAGGTACTTACCCAATGTTGCTCTAGAGCAGGTCTACCCAACCCTGTACCTGGAGATCTACCATCCTGTAAGTTTTCACTTCAACCCTAATGTAGCACACCTGATTCTAATAATTAGCTAGAGGAAAGCTAAAATATGTTGCCAACAACAAGGGTTGGAGAGAACCTACAGGGCGGTAGATCTCCAGGAATAGGGTTGGGCAGCTCCGCTCTAGGGGATGGCCCTGTATTCACTTTGAGTCACTGCAGATAAGAACGTCTGCTAAATGACTAAAATCTGAAAGGGAATTGTCGTAGGCAGACCATTAGCTTGAGTATTGTCAATAGCAAAGTTAGTCAAATCAAGTGAAGCATTAACGTTTATGCAGGCTTACATTTTTCAACAGGAATAGTTAATATTATGTCACACATGCCTATCTTCTGGTCATAGCCCCTATGGGGCCAGTCAGTTTACAGAGTTGTCATCATGCATCAGTTCATTTATGATGCTTAAATTGAAGATTGCTAGCAATTGTAGTTTTCTAGTATATGATAGCATTTAGCTAAAACAATGACTTCTGTGAATCAACTGAGTAAAAGGGAAATTCCATTAGTAGACAGGCTTTACAGTATTAGGGAAGCAAAAAAAAGGCTACGTAACATTTACAGCAATAGTATTATGTAATTGTGTATTGTAGTTCATCTAACATTTCATCACTGATTCTAAACAGTTTGGTTAGACATAAAAGTGTTGTTGGATGAGCTTTGTTAAAAAGGTTCACTGTTTGTTTTAAAGGTTGATGTCCTTTTTTCATAGGTTCAATGTTTTATCACTTCAGTGCATATGTTCATTAGTGTAATATCGGAAACAAGAATGCTAGAAAAACATATATAGGTTTATATATATGTTTAATCACTAGATTTACGTATGAAGCATAAAACCAGTGGTATCACATTGGGGGAAAATGGGGTACTAAGTACTATATTGAGCCCTAATGTGGAGAGGCCCTCAATCCCAGGAATAAAGAGGGGAGGGGCCCTCAGAAACAACCTATGTACACGGCCTAGAATTTTGTGTTACGCCACAGCGTACAAAAACTTCTAAATAATAATGATTGCAGTCAACAATCATTGCTACTTCTACTTTTCTCACACTACTCTATCATGGTTTGGCTCAACCAATCAAAGCCCAGATAACTCTGATATACATTAGAATCACAGATATTGAAGATTTTGGTCAAATGCAGTCTACAGTTTTTGGCCACTCATAGTGCTATTAAGCCAAAAAGTATCCCAAAAATGGTGTACTATGTCATGTACCAATATGCCAATATGTGGCCATTTAGTCAAAACCACTTAACCTCAAAAATCTCATAACAGAGCTAAAATAGAGATTATAATCATAGATTATGCACATATAAACAATATTTTACACATCCAAAACAAATTGTACATGACATGGTAGGCTAGTCCCAGACTTTATCTGTTTTTTTAAGATGTTTCCTTGTTCCTTCTTAGCAAACCTTGTATATGCAGGTTGGCATCACATCAAGTAGCATGGGCAATATCAGATAGCCAATAGCTATTGATATCTACAGTTGTAAGCAGTTTTTGTGGTGTTGAGTTTTGTTCTCGTGGGGGTGTGGTCCCTGCCAAATTTCCTCATAGCATCATGGCCAGGCCCAGCTGCTGGCACAGCGCCAAGTGTGCCACTGACTCAGGCACAAATTTGCTCACAGCCTAAAATTTTAATTCTATGCCAGCTGCGGCTTGTTTCCAACACCCCAAAACAAGTATTGTCTCTGTACCTGACCGTTGGTGTTTGGGGCTTAGTTAATGGTTAGCTACTTGGCAGGTAACATTGTAATGCAAGACCATGTCTAGCCAGGTGCACAGGGGATATAGAGAAAGGAGAAAGGATAGAGAGAAAGGAGGAAGAAGGAAAAAGGCTAAAAGTAGAGGTACTGTGTACTTGACCATTTTGCAGACTGACTGTTCAAATATAAGAATGCTCTTACCACTGAGGTGTTTTTTCCCCCAGTTAGCTAGCTTCTCTTATAACTTTAACTTTAACTTTAACTTTATTGTCAAAGTTATAGTAGCTATGTGTGCATACAATTAAGTCACTCTGGATAAGATTGTCTGCTAAATGACTAAAATGTAAATGTTTAGGCTTGATAATAACTTAGCAATCAGTGTAGTTTTCAAACTTCAAAAAATCAAATAATTTTACATTATGTGAAAATTAACTATTGTGTAAAAGCAGCTCTAGGTGTATTGCCACCATATAGGTTTATGTGAAGGTTTATTATGGCTGCCTCTGCCTGAGTTGATTGGCATAAACCATTTCAAATGTAATATTGTTAACGCTTGTGTAGATTTACATTTACATATTACATTTTATCCACAGCGACTTAAAAGTACACAGTATATTTTCACAAAGCCAGGTAAAACCACCACAGTGCTGCATAGTAATGCGTTATAATCACTTCATTAGTTATTATACAAATAATAAAAATTATAATTATAGTTATAAAGACAAGGTGGGGTGGGGCATCCTGAAATCTCACCTATGGGTCTTGGCAACCTAACACTTTCCAGGTTTCAGTTGACTCATTCATTCACTCTCATCTGCCCTGTAACTATTCCCCAGGTCGTTGCTACAAATTACAATATGCTTCTCAGATACATACCTGGTAAAATTATATTAAATAAACAAATTATATATAAGGATACCATACATTCAGGATGTAAATTATGATCCTCTAAATGAAGATTTTATTCCATAAATAAACATACATGGTTGACATGAACAAGATAAGTTATGCTATTTACAATCACAGGTTATATTTACAGGTACACAAACTATAAACACGTTATCTTATAGGATGGAAATAAAAGCATTTAGTGCAAATGAGTAAAATCTACCATCATCAATTAGGCCCCCAAATACACATGTAAGCATATAACAGAATGTATTGATTGTGTACATAAAGTATGGGTCAGAGTTGTGCTCACTCTCAGCTATTTAGAAATACATGTAGTCATGTTCTTGATCTGGTATGCTCTTTACTTCACATTAATTCAGTTAATTGTCCTTGCATGGTGTCCAATGGTCAAGGAAATTTACTTGGTAACCTTGATAAATTGGGACTTTGATGGGCTGGGTTGAAATAGACGTACGGGGACCAAGTGCTTTTCGGATGACTAACCCACTTGTTTGGAGTCTGATCCTCCATCCACTCAACTGTGTCATGGTTGCTGGATTCCTTATCCACAGGCATGTCCAGGATGTCCTCATCAGAGTAGTGTGTCTCTTCACAGTCACCCCTTGAACGCACCTCCCCTTGGACCAGGTTGTGTGTCGGCTCTTGGTTCTGCAGGCTGAGGTGACACAGTTTGCAAACCCTCACAGGCTTCAGGGAGATGTGCTTGATTAGCGCCCGGTACTTAGAGCACGTGCTGCAGATGACAAAGCCACATCGACGACAGTGGTGCCGACGTCTTTTTACCGTAAACGTGACAGTGCAGCGCATGCAGATGGCGGAGGCCTGGTCAGGGATCCAGGTGGTGGCAAATGTGTCCCGGGGCTGGTGGCCAGCGTGCTGCAGTCGTTTGGACCGGCAGTCCTCAATGTGCTCCATCCAAGCATGCTTCTCTTCAGCAGAGGCAGCCGCCACGTAGAAGGACTTCCGCGGGGTCCGTATCAGCCACTGGTTCTTCATGTTGATCCCATCCTCCAGGTCCTCTAGCTGGATGTCTTCCAGAGAGATAACCTTCTGGTTCTTGTGCCAGTGTCCGTGAAGGACAATGCTGCCGTACACCAGGATGTCATTAAACAAGTAAAAGACTTTGGGCTGGGGCCGCCGTCGACACAGCTTCATCAGACGGCCCTCACCTATCAAGAGGCGTCCAGGGCTGGACAGTGGTTTTCCAGCTGGTCCAAAAGAGTTCTCCACCACTTGGATCCGCTCTTTGTTTTCCTGAGTGAAAGCTAGTTGTTCCACCATAATGGGCTGGAATACAAAACTGTAGGAAACAAAAAGCCAAAACATGGACACAATTACAAAATAAATACTGCAATGGTATATTGTATGAAGACAAAGTGGTAATGATCTACACACCACTAATCCAATAAGTGAATATGTGCCCTCTTTAGTTTCCTATTAAAATAAATAGATAGTAAGAAACATAAGTCGAAATTACCTTTTAGCCGCACTGTTGCTTTTTGTTATTTACAGCTTGTTTATGCTGTAGCAGTTGTCACAGTAATAAGTTGCTCTTCTCTCTGGTGAAGAAACGACAGTAGGTTTTGGCACTGTGAAGTGGTTCCACAACACGTAATATTATATGTGCAACTCACATTTCCTGTTGTGGCGCTTTGCGTGACAAAACAGAGGAATGTGAGAGAGAGAGAGGCAGTAACACAGAAAAGGACTGCACACGAGACTGCTCTTTTTTTATAATAATACGTAAAAAACATGCTTGACCAGTTTTCGGAACATGATGCAAAGTTGCACGAAAGACAGAGAGACCTTATGTAATGACTATAATTTATTTAAATATTTATAATAGTCCAGTTGTATGCTAAAGTTTAGGCACCCACGACAATGTCCATGATTTTTATTTATAAATAATTGGGTTTTTGGATCAGCAATTTCATTTTGATCTACCAAATAACTGAAGGACACAGTCACATTTTAGTAGTGAAATTAGGTTAATTGGATGAACAGAAAATGTTCATCAGCTATTCATCAGCTATTGCCAGTGGTGACATGGATCAAAACCAGTGTAAATTGTCTGAGAACACATTCTTACAGGTGTATGCAAATGTTTGGGCACCCTTTGAAAATAAAAAAATATTATGAATCTTTATATGAACAGAAGTTGCTCTGACCTCTACATGATACCGTTCTGCACTATTTAACACATGATTGTGATTTGTTTGCATTCAAATAGATTTGAATGCAAATAAATCATTAACATTAATAAACAAAAGTCAAAAGGACATGTGGAAATATTTGGGCACTCTTTTGGAGCATTATTAGTTTACCCAAAAAATATGATTACTAGTTGTCTTGGTGGCATAGTGGGCTAAGTCACTGCCTTACAGGACAAACTATGTCATAGCAGTTAGTAGTCTGAGCCTAAATACAGCTTCTCTTACTTTGCCTGGATGCCCAAGTATGATGCAGCGCAAACTGGCACAGTGCTGCTCAGATATGGGGTATATAAGTTGGATTTTCTACCTTGACACATTGCCAGCGACTCCTTGTGTGCAGATCAGGTGCCTGAGTTCAATTGCGGAAGAATAGTTTATGAGTGTAATCATCCCACACATGATCTGACCTAAGACTCCTGTGATGGAGGAGCAGGGTAAAAAGAATCGAACTATGCGAGTGTCCCTCACCATCCCTCATCTGTCCAAGGAGTTGCAGAGTTACCAACAAGGCAGGGTTAGTAGGAATTGACCAACTGGGAGGGGAGAACAAATGGAGACATAACAAAGCGCTTTAGTTCCTACCGTGTTCACCAGATTTAGAGGAAATTATCCTCAAATTTAACTTGAAGTCTTCACATTGATTATTAAATTTTATTTACATCCAACATACTGTGGTAGACAGCTAAAATTATAGTACTTAGGTTAATGTCCAAATATTTATGGACCTGATTGTACATCCTGTCCTTTAGTCAATGAGCGGATGCTCTTATAAACAGCTGTTTGCATACATTTTGTACCTATAGTATTTTACAGTTAATTTTGATGGGAAAAGGAGGGGGGAATGAGCCAGTTTAAAGTTGGGGATGATTAGGAAGCCATTATGATATATGGGTCTGATTGGACCCCCATTCTGCCTCAGATAGTGGTCCCTCTACAGCATTGGGAATTGGTTTTTTAGACCAGAGGAAAAGTGTGCTCTCTACTGGGCCTCCAACAAAAACCTCCTGCAGATGCTATCCCAGTTACCATCTTGGTGGTATGATATTTCCACGTAACTTTATCACTCATCATTATTAGAGTTTTATTCCTAATTATCTGTAATCATTGTATGATCCAAAATACTGGCAAATATTTTGGAAGTGTAGTAAAATGAGGAAATGGTTTTATGGACAATTAGGCATATTTGACAGCTACCTGGCACTGGTTTACACAGGATGGGTGGGTCAAAGTCATTACCCCCCCTTCACAGGAACACACACAGACACCGCTAGAGGGTGAAGACCAGCCGACCAATTTACAGTGGCCTCCAAAATTACTGGCACCCCTGACTGGTAATACACACACAATACTGTAAAAAAAATACACAATTATAGAGGAAAAACCCAAAATACCAACATGTGAGGAATACTTTATTATGTGTCAATGGAACAAACCAAAATAATATATTGATTAAATTAAAAATCTACGTCCTCCAAATCAGGGTTTCACAAGTAATGGCACCCTTAAAATTATTGTAAATAACATCTAACAAATTAAACCAGTAATTCAATTCCACTTATTTAAGTTCATCTAAGTTCTAAGGAACTATATTAAGCCATTACATCACTTACTGTTCCACTAGCGTATAAAATGTGGTAACAAGCATGCAATATCCCTTTGTCATCAAACACCCTGAAGAAAACAAAGGAACTGGCAGTTCAAAATATGGTCATAGACATTCATAAATCTGGTACTGGTTACAAGAACATCAACAAACTATTGAATATACCACTGAGCACTGTTAAGGCAATTATGAAACATTTCAAAAGATATGGAACAGTTGAAAATCTTACAGGTAGAGTACGCATATGCATTTTCACCATCAGGATAGGGAAGAGACTGGCAAGAAAAGCAACATAATCAAGGTGTAGCGGGTGGAACCTAGGACCTGGCAGGAACCTACATTATAGGCACACAGGAAGTCCATATAAGAGGAGAGTGTACAATAGGTAGTTATTTGATTTGGCCCACACAGCAAGTCAGAGTGTTTGTTTGGTTGTGTAATATGATGTTATGGTATATACTAATTGCTAACCCTTTACATTACTTGTGTAATCAGAGACAAGTAAAAGATGCAGCAGTAAGCTGAGAACCTATGCTGGGAGTGGTGATGAAAGAAGGTATGATGTGGGGATAAATGGTTGTTAGGGTTTTTGTATCATAGTTATTGACCTCATTAATGCTGTCTTTGTGTGTAGATAAGTTGCCACGTGGTCCAATGCCTTATAGAGGGGAGGGCTGTGTTATTCCTTTTCAAAGGTATACATTGTTTCTTTTAATTGATTAAAATGAGTTCTATCTTACATGATAAATGTGTTGAATGTGTGATTCATTGTATTGTTTTGCGTTGCAGAAGAAGCGCTGATTGTTGTCTATGTAGTTCTAAGATGTCTATTGTATGTGTCAGTGTCAGAGGGGTATGCAGCAACTATTTTGGTGCCCCCCCCAAAAAAAACAAAAAAATATATGAATAAGTGTGCCGGACATCATCATGTATGGGCTTTAAATAATAGCCTAGAGGTTTATTTTAAAGTATATCAGCCACTGTAGGCCTAACATAAGTATAGATAATGATATGGTATATATATCAGGGCTTGACATTAATGGTTGCCCAGTTACCCTTGGCAACCAAATTGTGACAAGTGGCAACCTAATCATCATCCCTTGTTGCCCCCGTGCCATCGCCGACCTCATGTCTGTCTCATTGACATATTGTCAAACAAACATTATGTTATAGATTTTCCATATTAGTTTTTCCATATTAACAATATTAAGAAATGAATCTATTGCCATCAAGTGGCTCCCTCTACACTTCCACCTAATGTTAGACCTACCTGTTGCCTTCCCCTGTCTTTCCTGATCCACCATCCTCACACCTGAATGAAATGAATTCACTGTTAAATATAGCAGCCTAAAGTCAATTCTTAAATCAGCCTAGTGCTGGCATCAGATGGTTAACCAGAGTTATTGCACAAGTTGTGTTTTCCAGCTTCTTGTCATTTATTGTGCATGCTAACTTATATTTACCAGTTGTTATTTTACCTTAATTAAATTGAGATATGTCATGCATGGGATTAGTACCATAGGGTTTAACCAAAATATAAATGTAGCTATCAACAATATTGGTTTGCATTAAGCTAGCCATAAACACCAATGAAGTTGGTCTGAGAACAGTCTGTTAACATGAATATTTGCAAGTCTCCAAGTTTGGTAGCGAATCTATGCATGATTCCATGGTAAACTAGTGTTATTGCATTAGTTATGTTTTCCAGATTCTTGTCATTTATTGTACATGCTACCCTATATTTTCCAGTTTTCAGCTCAGCAACCTCAGTTGTGCATATTCTAAGCTAGCCAAAAAAAACATCTGGCTGCTACATTCCCAGTGTTAGCAAACGCTAACTAGTCTGTTACCATGAATATTTGCGAGCCTCCAAGCACAGACGTCACACTTTAAATCCTACCTGTTGCCTTTCACCATCAACTTGTTTAACTGCTGTCGCATCCCTTGACTTGCCATCTTATTTTTACTCTTTCTTTTTCTATTTTAGCCCCCGACAGCTTTCTTGCTTTTCCATCTTTTTCCATAGATGACAAAAACTAACTACTTGTAATGCTCGCTCAGCGCTCACTGCCAGGGTTGCCAGGTCAAATATAAAATTCTAGCCCAATGACTACTCAAAAACAGCTCAAAATGCCTTAAAACTAGCCCAATTTGTTTACGTTGCCACTGAGTAAAACATTCCAATAACTTTTACACAATGTACATATAAATGTGATTTATTTTACCCTATTCTCTTAATTTCATATACTGTCATTGTCTACTCTCCCTCTCTTTCATACACACCATGCAGTAGCTCCTCTCATACCTGGCACAGGCTGCACCATACAGCCTAGGTCACATTTATTTATTTAAAGGAAAATGCTGCAGCTGTGGTTGTTTAAAAATAGCCTCAAAAAACCGCAACCCGCGACCAATATATTTTCTACTGCCTAATTTATTTAAAAATAGCCCAATTTGGCAAGAAAACCGCGGACATGGCAACACTGCTCACGGCCCCCCGCTCCCTCTTCTATGTCAAAATTCTATGATGGAATCTTATGAGATAGGACGACTTACTCTAGCCTGTTAGTCCTCTAAAATGTTATATAACATTAAGCAAATGCAGAAATTATTTAGAAACACACAACAGCAGCTACATATAGAAAATACCATATTTATATGTTTATATATTTTTTATTTTTTACCATCGCTTTGGCGCCCCCATGCGCCGCATATAGCGCATACCCACTTTTTGCGCCACTGATTTGTGTTGTCTAGCTCAGTGGTTCCCAAACCTCTCCTCGGGGACCCCCAGACAGGCCATGTTTTTATTTTCACCCTGAAATGACAACTGGTTCAATTACTCAACTACACATTACACCTTTGACTAATTGAATCAGGTGTGCAATTTCAAGGTTAAAACACGACGCTGAACTTGGCTCCACATTCGCCTCCGGTTCAACTTAAGTTTCGGTTCCACCTTAAAAAATGCCTGTTTCAGAAATTGAGCTGGATAATCTCAATAATTCCAAAGTAGATATGGACATGGGATGTGGGGTATTCATGGAAAGGTGTGGAGCTGTAGTATTCGAATCAGGTGACAAATTCGACGGGAAACCAAATTTGGCCAATAGGGGGCAGTGCAAAGTCAGGAACTGTTGTAAAACATTGTCAAAATGTTGATTTAATAGATAAATCTTTTCTCCAAAATTCCACAGTAGATATAGACATGTGAGGTATCATTGGAAAGGGGAGAAGCTGTAGTATGTGAATCAGGTGACAGATTCAACGGGAAACCAAATTTGGCCAATAGGGGGCAGTACAAAATCAGGAACCGTTGTAAATCATTGTCAAATTGTGGATTTTTTTGTTAAATCTTTTCTCCAAAAGTCCACAGTAGATATGGACATGTGAGGTATCATTGGAAAGGGGAGGAGCTGTAGTATGTGAATCAGGTGACAGATTCAACGGGAAACCAAATTTGGCCAATAAGGGGCAGTGCAAAATCAGGAACTGTTGTAAAACATTGTCAAAATGTTGATTTTTTAGTTAAATCTTTTCTCCAAAATTCAACAGTAGATATGGACAGGTGAAGTATCATTGGAAAGGGGAGGAGCTGTAGTATGTGAATCAGGTGACAGATTCAACGGGAAACCAAATTTGGCCAATAGGGGGCAGTACAAAGTCAGGAACTGTTGTAAAACATTGTCAAAATGTGGATTTATGGGTTAAAGCTTTTCTCCAAAATTCCACAGTAGATATGGACATGTGAGGTATCATTGGAAAGGGGAGGAGCTGTAGTATGTGAATCAGCTGACAGAATTAACGGGAAACCTAATTTGGCCAATAGGGGGCAGTACAAAGTCTGGAACTGTTGTAAAACATTGTCAAAATGTGGAATTATGGATTAAAGCTTTTCTCCAAAATTCCACAGTAGATATGGATATGTGA
>JACXGM010008980.1:0-28186 GCA_016801145.1 Umbra pygmaea | reverse complement strand
TTCAACTGCACAATCAACTGCACTTTTCTATCTTTCTCCCTTACCCGACCCATTGTGTTATTCTTGTGTATTTGTATTCATGTGTAACTGTCTGTACTTGCACCTTTGCTTTATCTTGGCCAGGTCGCCGTTTTAAATGAGAATTTGTTCTCAACGAGCCCACCTGGTTAAATAAAGGTTAAATAAATAAAAAATAAAACCAAAAATGTAGGAGTCCTAAAATTGCCCATTACCTTTAAGAGTTTCTACTAAGAGTTAGGAGCTACATTTAGCCTTAAAATGTTTTGTGAATACGGGCCCAGGGGAGAGGAATTACTAATAAAGTAGAACAGAAAACCAAGAGGCTCGGGACCTCATAGGGTAAGACTCAAATACACCTACCATACCACCCTTAATAAGTCAGTGGCACATCAAATGGCAAACCATATCACACAAATCGTAGGCCGCTGCATTTCTCATCTTATTGCTTATTTCACTCACACACCTGATGTATTGAGGCATCAGTCTCAGCTCGCTCTCTGTTTAACACCACCAGTCCCCTCCCCCCAACCTCCCGGGAGTGACTGCCATCCAGACATCCAGCCTCCTCCCCCTATCTCTTCCCTCTCTCCGGATCCCCCCCCATCGCCCCTCCCCCCGCGCTCCCCTTCTCACCCAGCCTCTTCAGGGAGCTGTAGCGGTTGATCTCGGGTTTCATGACCGTCTCGTAGGAGGGGGGCAGCTGGGCCAGGTTGTGGAAGGAGTGCGAGAACGAGGGGTGTTGGTGTAAGTGCAGGCTGGAGCTGTTGTTGTGCTTGCTGGTAAGGACGGTCCCCGTGGAAGCCAGCTGAGTGTTGTTCATGCGAGGCACACGCTCTGGAGACAAGAGGACATGCACAATGACCTGGAGCATTACACAAGACCTTACACTACCACATCAGCTACATATACAATAACCTCCACATTACATACGGGAGAACATTATGGCCCAAGCATCTACTGTTAATAGGAGCAGCTATGTTCATAAGGTCCTAGCATATTTTGGTACAGTATATATAATATAGGCATACATTTCTGTGGATTGAATGTATATTTACAAAGGCCATAACGGACCAACATTTAAAAAATCACCTTATATTTAAAGGTACCTACACACGTTGATGAAATATGCCAAGTCTGCCCAAAATCAATCTAAGAAAATAACCGCCATTTGTAATTTAATATTTCCAAGTGATTCCAGTGACTAGTACAAAGATCCTTGAGGAAATAAACATAAAACAAGTCAAGGTGATCTTTTGACACTGATCGTTGACCATGTAACGGGCAATAATGGCCAATAATGGCTTTACAACCATTGAGGGAGAGCACAGGAAACAATGACCACACTGGAGGAAAACAAACACACTAGCTTCGTTAAGCGCATTGACACATGGACTTCACTTCAGCAGAGGCCCACACTGTCAGTAAGCACATTTACAGTACAAACAACAACACAACCACACTGGGACATTCACATTGAGCGGGACAGCTGACAAAGCGACAGTGTTAGAGAAACACAGCCAGTGGGACGTAAACAACACCAGACAGATGTGTCACGAGGCCGACTCGCACACCCCACCACTACCTGGTACCAGCTGGTTAGGCTTACCCATAGTAGCCGAGTGTTTTGGGCTGGAACCAGACACCTGGATAAAATTTTGGTGCAAGTTGCCAACTGCAAGAGAGCACATCGAACACTGATGGTACAGCCACTTGTGCGTGTATGCAGTGAGAAAGAGCATTGTGTGCATGTGTGGTAGTACGTGTGCCATGGGATAACAAGAGCGTGTTTAGAGTGTGAGTAAAGTGACTCGATACAGTCAACACTGCCAGGCTGGAGTGTCCACCACCTTTGTCTGTTCTCATCACTGTAATAGTTATCTCAAAAGAAGCTATTAACTATGTTATTATTTTATTACATTGTAATAACAGTGTTATACCCATGACATTATACTAACAGTTTTATAACATTGTTATTACAGTGTGGAGGTCATCCCATGCTTGTTGTTGAGTCACTCACTGCGGTTGTCTTTGCTCTGAAGAACTGGCGTGTAGAGGTTTTTGGTGGGACGACCCATACTGTCTCCAGTGGTGGAGGTGGTCAGAACAGTGTTGTTCCTCTCCCCCTGCTGGACCGGGCTAGACTGGCTGCGTAAGATGTCCACCAGGGCTCTTAGAGGTGAGAAATGGACAGAGGAGCGTAAAGACAGTGAGTCATCACAAAATGTGTATTTGAAAATTAAAGTCTTAAATGTAGTTCACCACCTATGTCACATGTTGCCTCATTTTCATCCAGCTTTTATCTGTGGCTTCTGACATCAGTCAAACTCAGTGGAGCACTGAGTTTCAAAGACCGCAACCGATACCCAGAAACACCTTCATACAGTTTGGTTTAGACACTGCTTACTAACTTTCTGCTGAGATAATTCTCTATCTGTTCCTTCTCACCTGGGCATGTTGATGTCCCTATTCCGGGGTCGACGGGACATCTTGTGGAAAGCCACCCTGATGCCTACTGCCACCACCAGTGTAAAGGATATCACCCCTCCGATCACATACGCTGTGCTGTTGCTCTGCTTCTGCAGCTGCTCTGTGTCGGGGTCTCCTCGGTTCCCCGGGGGCATGGTGTTCGACGGCTGGGTGTTGGCCCACACCGGCGACTTGTAGTTGGTGCATAACTCCTGGTCCAGGCGACTGCGCTGGTGGTCACAGCAGTAACGGTAGTGGCAGGTGCCGCAGCAGTAGATGTAAGTTCCCTTAGAACAGTTGAAGGTATTGTCTAACTGACCCATGACGTCATAGTAGGCCCGACACACGTCCACGTCGACCAGGCGCCGGGGGGCTGGAGCCACCTGGGCAGCGCCAAGCGGAGGCTTGAGGGCATCTGCCGCAGTCATGTTCCGAGGAAGCATTATCTGTGGCAGCGGCTTGGGGAGCGTTTCAGCATCGTTCAGGGCGCCGTTGTGAGCGTCCTCGATTTCGGCTGCTTTAGGAGGGACTTTAGCCCCCCCGGGTGGTGGCGGTATCTGTTTATTCCCAAATCCGGTGAGGAGGAACAGGGTAGTGCCACTCCGGCCACCACCGGATGATCGTCGGTCCATTGTGATGGTCACAGCAGAAAGGACAAGGCCGGACAAGAGGAAAAATATGAGGGATGTGCTAAACATCCTTCTATACGTTCTGGGCCTCATATTTCAATGTTTCTACGTCTCTGAGCAAATGGTTAAAAAAAAGAAAAGGCCCGTCAGGTGTTCAAATATCTAGGTCCTCTTCAAAGCGGAATAATGTTCACTTCTCTCCTTTGAATGTTCAACTTTTCGAGTGATTGCTAGTTTATTCAAACAACATGCGTTTTGAACATGTATGTGTCTTTATGTAAACATATCTCTCAAGCTCTCAAAGCAAATCCATCCAGTTTCGTAAGCAGCTCAAGTAAACAATGAGGTGTATATATTATTAAATTTGTATGTTTTAGACCACAGCATCTACTGCCTATATTATGGCTATATTTGTGAGTGGACTATTTAAGTTGTCTCCAACAACTTCACCAAAACACGGATGCTGTAAAATGTATATATTGTAAAAGCCAGTCAACATTGTTTCATTTTATGGAGTGCTAAGGTAAATTATATAACTTTCTTGATTATGTTGTGGACTATAAAGTGCAGGCTGCACTAAAATGGCAAGAATGGGGTTTCTTCCTTTACGATCGGCAGTATTGTCTTGTAAACAAATTCCATTTGTAAACGTTTCAAACTTGAGTCTTTATGACTCATCCAACATCCACAAACTTGAATAATGTTGCTAGCAAATCCTCTTTGAAGGAAAGGTGTAGTCTGTAAACATTAATTGTTGTATGTAAACTTTATTTCCTTTGTTCGAGTAGTTCACCCAAGCTTAGTCTTATAATCACTTAAAATTGGCACTTCAGTTGTCTGTTGTAGGTATTTGACCCATAAACCATTCTGTAAATCTTTAATTCAAAAGCAATATTAAAGTAAATGTTCTACCTATGAAATGTAAACACTGTTTTGGCAGCTTCATTTGTCTCTACCTAATCATTTCGACAAATGTGCCAAAAAAGATCTGGCACAGTTGATTATATGTAGTATCTTGCTAAAGTCAGTTCTTCTGCACCTTTTCTGTTTATCAACAAAAAGGTTTGTTGAATATTAAAATAAAGGAAATAGAGGTAGGGTGGTCAATTGTAGAGATATTATTCAGAGAATGGTGAGTTTTTATCCAAATACAATGGTTGAAAGCCTACAATGTTTGAACGATAAGGCCCAACCACAAAAGGCTTCTCACAAGATCTAGTGAGAGTGGGTACAGCAGATGTGTACCAAGCAGCATATATTGTTGAGACAGACTAGACAGCAAGTAATGCAAAATTCACGCCTAACTTAGCGAAAATGTTTAAAATAGGAAATAACACACTAGGTGATGGGACAAAATGATTGAAGGCAGCCGTAGATGTTTGATGATACAGGAAAAGAGAATAAGAGGGCTGGTGGTGGGAGATGTGAGGGGGGAAAAGGGTCTATGTGGGTTTGATCCCTTTGCGAGAGTGTCTCTGCTCTGAGTTTAACTCCGCCCAACAGAATAGAACTATGGTGGGCTTGGGCCCGGTTCTGGCAGGACAGCGCGGTTCCGCCCACTGAACAGACATGAAAATGTCTGGATTCATTCGTTCAATGCAGAATATGTGGAGGAAACTTACACTAAAATGTTGTCACTTTCCAGCTGAAGCTAACTTGGGCAGATGACTACAGACACATAGTAACTCTGACCTTAAAGAGAAAGGTACAAAAATATAATGTGAGTAGCTTTGTAAGCTAATTTAGAAAATGCTGTTCCAATGTCACGTAAAATCTTCCCTCACCATATACCTGAATGTAGGTGTTCAATTATATTTTAAAATAACCCTATGAGATATGGCCTGTGTAAAAAACTCTTAAACATAGTGAGATGTTTGTTCATATTATGGCTGGTGCAATATGGCTTAAGTGTTTCTACATAAGTGTTAAAGTTTATCTCCTTGGACAGCCAACAGGAATGTGCTGAGGGGATATGCTGCATGTTTTGAGACAAAAAAGTATATGGGTAACTGCACATATAAGTATATGGGGACTTTTCAGACTATTAAATGCGGCATGCCTTCATGCACTTTAAGTGACAATGCAGGAGGAATTACAAATATATTTTTTAAATAATAGACAATGAGGGTGACAGTGACAGATCAGCAGTAAGGTCAAATTGTTATGATGCGTTGCCCACTGGGCAGTTAAAACCTAGTTCGATAGATAGATCAAGGGCCAAGCTGGAACAAGTTTTAGAGTTATCACTGTTTACCATGCCCCAGCTACGGAACTGCAAACAAATACAGGCCACCCATTAAAGATTTGTTTATAAAGCACTTTGAACCAATAATGCACTATTCATCAAATAGGGACAATTTTAGGAGCAGCAATGTTTTTTTAAACTGACAAGAACAATTATTGTAAACGTTTACTTCTCTGGGGGGTTATGCAACCTCTCGACAATTTGGTTCTATTGAATGCTCTGTGTTAATGACAGTGATAGGGTTCAAAGTTATTTTGATGTAATGAATATCTGAAAGCTGTATTTTATGTTTTAGGATGATTAATTAAAAATGACTAGTTTGATATTGACTATGAAAACTGTGAGATCACTATGACTGTACCTGAAATAAAAGCAATGAATGATAAATGGGAAGTTTCATTGATGTTTTTTGCTGTTTTCTTGGCACAGTTTGTACACACTGGTTTTGGTCTCGCTTGAAATAAAAACAGGACAAGAAAAGAGAAATTTGAGGTCCAAAGTCCCAGGAAAAAAAGGATGTTAAAGCCTGTTGTAATTAGCAAACTGCCTTCGAATCAAAAGCAGGGGAGAACATTCTTCTAGTGGTTCCACGTAGCCAAAACCATGAGACTGATGTAATCCAGGTTTGATGTTCTATCAGTTCCCTCAGTTCTTGATGCTTTGCTTTTGTCAATTTTCTTCAATTTCTGTACCTATTCTAAATTGGCACTGTAATAACAAGAAAAAACAAGCTTAACAATGGATGATCTTTTCATTATCTACCAATTAGGCAGGGGATTCCTAATCTAGGAGAATTACATGCAAAACATATTTATACTGGCAATACCAATATTAAACAACAAGCATGCATTGTTATCAATACATTTACTATCATGTGCATTCACTATGAGTCAATTCCATTAGTTCTAGTTATTGTACTGTCAACAAATACATACATTAATTACTGTAACATAATATGTTTGAAAAAGTTTCTTATATCAATGCATTATTTCTTGAATATCACAGCCCTAGACCCCTGCGTAATAGTTTACCACATCCCTGTGTTTGGTAAGGTTCAAGGAGATCACAATAGATTAAAATCAACCTTGAAAAACAGACGTGCTTGATGACAATGGAAGTGGATAGATGGGACATGCTGAGGAGAGACAACATGTGTTCTTCTGTGTCTGAGAGAGTTGATGGAAGACAGGAAGAGTATCCCTCATAGTTAAGATGCTAGGCCTCAAAGTACAAACCACAAACAAAATCGGGTTGTCTCCATTGCCACTCAAAATCGCACAGATTTTGTTTCGAGGATTTTCTTTTAAACCAAATTAAGTGAAATATGAATGTATGAGAAAGGCAATTACGTTTGGAGGGAACTAAATTTAAAAACTGAATAATGTGAAAGATGCACATAAATCACAGTGGAAATAGTGTATATTTTGCTGGTGTGTGGGTTGGGCATGGTGGACGGGTATTGAAATTGCCGATTTTCCTCCCGGAGTTTGCAAGTTCAAATCCAGATGGACAATTTGTGTGTGTTTTGTTCTCCATTCCAGCGCGATGCAGATATGTTGCACATGTGTTTCTGTAGAGAGGTGATTGTCTGTTTTTTTTTTATGTTAAACCGAACCATAATGCTAACCTTAACCTTAGCAACGTGATGCCTAACCTTAACACTAACCCTAAACGTGAACATTTGAATATAATTTTGAACACGTGGAACTTATGGAATGTTCTACGAAACGTGAAGGTACAACGTAATAGAAGGACTAATATAGGCCAGTAGTAAAACATGCGGCTGAAATGTAAAACAATCTAAATATTTTGTCATATACTGTAATGTAATTCATGTTTTCAAAATAGTTTCCTGAGAACATAATTTGGGAGAATTTCTTATCTGTACGGTTGCTCCATATGGAAACCAGTTTGAGGTTCCAAAAAATAACCTATCTGGTTCCAGTGAGAACACTTTTAGGTTACATATAGATCAAATAGTGATCTTTTGCACACCTGACAATAGCTGAGGTGTAGAAGACAATTAGAAAATAGCCTGAGAAAATAAGTAAAAATCTGCACACAAAGCAAAATCACCAGTGTTTAATCAACTCTGAAAGTGTTAAAGTAACACTCTCAGAACTCTGAGAGTGTTACTTTAACACTCTCAGAGTTTATTTAACACTGGTGATTTTGCTGTGCACTCAGGATCAATGCAGTAAACTTCTAATTAAGATTTAGGATGACTGACCCTCATCAGAGTTTATGTAAAACTCAGTGGAAATATATAACAAATATAACACATATATATAACAAATACAAATTAGGTGTGATAGTCAACATCTGTTTACATGCACCATAGGGTGTGCTAGATGTATCAAAATGAGTAGTCAATAATGAGTTTGACATAGTTTCTCATAAACAACAACAATATTATAATCCTAAACAAGGGAAAAACATTGGGATTTTTTTACACAATACTCAAGTACTGATCAGAGACAGACCAGAACATAGTACTGGTCATAAAAGAAAAAGACTTGTTTTAATCTGAGATTGATGTGTGCAAGGTGTGGTTGCTCATGTTTTACCATACTGTATATAGATATAGAAGAGAAATCTACTGCTAAAATCAATGGAGCTAGTAGTATTACACAATCTAACTGGTTCAACACCATCTCCTATATGGCGCAGATGGCTCAGTGGGTAGGGAGTCAGACTTGTAGTCAGAAGGTTGCCAGTTCGATTCCCGACTGAGCCAAATGTCGTTGTGTCCTTGGGCAAGACACTTTACCCTAATTGCTCCCAGGTCGTTGCTGTAAATAAGAAATTGTTCTTAGTCAACTTACCTGGTTAAATTAAAAACAATTAAATATACATACATTGATTTTGAGTATTTTAATCGGTTTGAAATTAGTTGACATTATAGGCTTTGCTGTTTTATTTATGTTATCCTTTTTATTATTTTACTTTCACACTTTTCTTGACATTTTGTTTTGTAATTTTTTGTGTTGAGTGTGTTTTCATCCTTCCCCTGTTTGTATGTTATGATTGCTTTTACTGGTTATAGTTTAACCTAATTATAAAATACAATTATTATTAAAAAAAAGAACGAAACAGAGAAAGCAGAGGCTACATATTTACAGCATAACTGTCATGTCAATACGATCATTCAGACCTTGTGGATGTAATGTATCAAGTGTGTTTATCCCTTTGGGCAAGCATTTGTTTGACATTTCACCCTCTGGGTGACAAAACAACATGTTCAATGCCCTGAAATCATAATGAGGAAACAATGTGAGTATTTGTTCAAATGGCAAGCAACAGGATATTTGACGACATTGCGCCTGATGGCACTCTTACGTTCACTGATTCTTTGCTTAATGTGCCTGGAGGTTTTTCAGACATGTAACTCACACAGGCATCCTATAATATAGATAATCTTTGAGGTGTTGCATGTAATAAACCTGATCTGACTCCTAACTAGATCTTCAAAGATCTTAGACTTTTTCTTCATAAACAAGGCCCTAACCTATGCAATAAACTTGTCAGAGCCCGACATCTGTTCCTAAACAGACTTTAGTGATAGCAATCACCCCTGTGGCAACTGTATAGAGTGCTATAACACATCAAACCTCTGATTTTAGACATCCTTGTCAGGAAAATGGTTCCATGTTAAAGGGTTTATTACATGCAACACCTGAAATCTTATATATATTCTATGATGCCCGTGTGACGATATACTGTATGTTGGAAAAACCTCCAATCACCTTAGGCAAATGAAGTCACCTAGAGGGGGAAACACACTAAAGCTTGCCCAAAGGGAACTTTTTTGGATACGCACACTTGATATGTTACGTCCACATGGTCTGAATGATAATTTTGACATGGGAGTTATAATATACAGATGTAGCCTCTGCTTTCTATGTTTCTCCTTTACAACAGCCAGGACTGTTTTTGATCAATTATGTATATTTTGTAAAAATGTTGCTATGTAGGCTAAATCCCTTGTGGGATTATAATATGATTGTTGTTTATGAGAATATGTGAAACTCATTATTATTGACTGTACATTTATATACATCTACTGTAAGCACACCTCAAGGTGCATGTACACAGGTGTTGACTATCACAACTAATTTGTGTTTGTTATATATACCGGTATGTGGCCTTTTCCACTGAGTTTTACATAAACTCTGATGATAGACAGTCATCCTAAATCTTATTAGAAGTTTACTGCATTGATCCTGAGTGTGCGGAAATTTACTCATTTTTTCAGATTACATTTAGAGCCATAAGAATGCATACAGGACATGTTCCAGTGATTATTCTTAATGGATCCCAAAAAATATGTATCCAAAAAAGGTTCTCCTTGGAACCAGAAAAAGGTTTTCCTGTGAAGACAAATAAAGAACCGTTTTTTGTTCTAATTTAGTTGTATAGGTGCTCTAGTAAGGACTAGGCCCCAGAGTAAAGACGAGGTTCTATAGTAAGATCCAGGCCCCAGAGTAAAGACGAGGTTCTATAGTAAGATCTAGGCCCCAGAGGAAAGATTAGACCTCAAAGTAAAGATTAAGCCAAGAGGAGAGAAAGAAGTAGAGCTGCCACAGATGTGAGCAGAGTGGGGGGTTGCCAGGAAGAGGAATATCCTGTTGAGGAGAGGAGGGAACTGTGTTGGAGGCCCTCAGAGAGTGGAGGCTCTTGTGCCAGAAAGTTAAGGGTGCATTTAATATCACTGACTGCCCGGGGGCCATTTTCCTTGTTTCCTCGATGCAGCAATTTTGATGCTATACCTACAACATTTGATATCGTCCAATGTCAAGGGTTCCGGGCAGGCACAGCATTTCGACGGACACGCCAAGCTGGCTGGCCACAAACGCGAAGACAAGCGGGTGCATATGGAATGGAGCATGGTGAAAATGCATACTGACTGCCTAAGCAACTGCAGAAGCCCTGACTTCAACCAGGGCTTAAAGAGACAGCGCACTCGCTGACACACAGCGTGTCGGCTCTATACCCGACCCCCCCTCGCTCCTGCCTCCCTCCCTGCTCTCGCTCTCGCTCTGCCAGTGCGTGGGTTGGAGCGGTCTCTCTCAGAATAGCACTGCAGCACCGAACGAGAGAACGAGTGAGAAAGAGAGAGAGAAAGGATAGGAGCAACACTGTCCTTCACTTTCTCTCCAAAGCCATATGTATCCCCTCGCGTGACCAATGCCCTTCATTGCACAATGGGTTTCGCTTCACCTCTTTGCATTTCCCAAGAACCTCTCCACCCATCTCTCCCTTCTTCTTTTTCTGCTCATGCTCCTCCCATGCTACTCGGTGTCAGATGTTGGTCCACCTCACTGCATCTGTCCTTGATCCCCTCCGTCCATCCCCCACTCCACCTAGTCTCCTCATCTCAATCTGGACATGCTGCATGCAGTTTCAAGAGGCAGCGCACACGGACAGTGAGCAACAGCGTTCTTTGTAATTAGGTGCAGCTGACAATGCGTGTGCCGCGCGCCAGGCCTCTGAAGACATGACAACATGAATTATGAAAGCTACTTAATTACCCTAGACCTATTACTGACTCCCTAGATAGTGAATGATAATTACATTTAATACAGGCAAATGACATTGCCTATTACTTATGAGATGGGTAAGTGCACAATTAATGAACTATTGTGGGTGTGTCTCAAAGTGGCATAGAAATCACTGAGCTTAGTCTATAGTATTAGCTTTTAAGTGCAGCAGATATTGTAGCCTATATTGTTCTGGTATGCCAAGACACCCACAGCTGTGGTGTTGGGCAGCAACCAGGTGCCTCTTGACAGTGTTGTCAAAGCAAAGCCATACCCATACATATTAAAGTTAGGCAGGCTTTCTGAGCTACTGCATGGGCATTATGGCACGGTTGGTGTCCACATCTGCATTCTTGTTGCGTTGCTCACGTTGTAAGAAGTCATTACAGTCAATGTGTGTATAGGCCAATTCACACACTTCCATTTTCTATTGGTAGTAGGTGACTTCATTTATAGGGAAAACGGACAAAACACAAAATGCTACAGAGTAAGACGTTTTCGCGTGATGCGTGCTCGTTTCATTAGGCAAAATGTTGCAGCACTAAACAGAAACAAAATGAAG
The DNA here is from genome assembly GCA_016801145.1 of Umbra pygmaea. Classification (NCBI taxonomy): domain Eukaryota; kingdom Metazoa; phylum Chordata; class Actinopteri; order Esociformes; family Umbridae; genus Umbra; species Umbra pygmaea. The sequence goes on along the minus strand of JACXGM010008980.1, from coordinate 16,723 downwards.
GCACGTCTTACCTGCGTGTCGCTGGTTGTATTCAGAAGGGCAATAAAGACGATGATCCTTCTTAGATGCCTCCGTCACCATGTTGCTTTAAAATTATACAATGAAAAAATATTGCTGCAGATCAATTGTTGCGTTTGATGGCAATAAAATAATGCATATAAATTCATCAAAAATCGTCCTACACTTGCTACATCACAATAAAAGCGCAAAGATTGCAGTTAACACGCGGATGCGCTTTTCTCCTTCAAATTCTCAAAAATTACAATGTCATGTGGTCAAAAATAATTGTTATAAAAAGATCAATAGATTACCAAAGCGATCACTCAATTAACTCCCATCTTAATGAATTGCGAAAGAAGTAGTAATGAGTCGAAGTCGAATAAGGCTGTAGAAATCCGTTTTCAAGCTTTGAAGTTATGCAAACAGGGGATAATTAATCAGATTATGTTCATTAAAAAGTGTTCAAAGGGTAGCTTTACCGGTTGTCTTTGTTGTCCATTCACCAACGTTGTATTACTGTGATTCCCGGAAAATAATTGATCATGCATACATTTTCAACGTAATTCCAGGTGAAGATGAAATTAATTTCTCTCAAATTAGATTTTTCTCTCCGAATATACATAGAAAATCCAACAACAGTTTAAAAAAGAGAGGGAACGCGTGTGAAAATATATTTTAGGTTATAATATACATTTCGATAACATAATGAAATGTCAGCCTTGTATGTAATACTCAATGTGCTCCCCCTATTCAATAGAGGTTCCACCGCGTTGATGAAATTCGCAAAAAGGGATTGCTTTCACGAAGGTCCGCCAGGAGCTGTGCTCATTCATTGATTGGATAATAAGGTATCTGTCCAGGGTTCCATTTGTTAAGTGAGGGACATCTACCAATCGGCGATACGCTTTATTCCAAAAGATATATTTTTCTGTTGGACCCATTGGCTTTCAATACGGGATAGAATGGAGAGGTGCAAACGCGCTCGTGGAACATTTAAGCCCTGAACGGTGCTTAGAAGCCAAGGCTATCTCCCACTTTGCGTCTTCACCAAGACCAAAGCAAGTCGAATGCAATGAACTATACACAGCGTGGCTATTCTGGTTACACATGTACTGTTATTAGAAACTCAAAGTTTTTTATACTATAGGCGCTAGTATCCCAAAAAATATGTTTCATAGATGTGCAACTTCAGATTTTAGAGGGAATTATTGGCCTCTAACATTTTTACATTTTCATGTAAATTATTAAGTAATGTATTTGCCAACTCATACTTTTTCCGCAAATTGTATCAGTAAGTACGTTTGACGCTATGGTAACATGGTTGACAATAGTATCAGGTTTGACACTTTGGTAACAGGGTTGATTGACACTATGGTAACAGGTTTGACAATTAGTATCAAGATTGACCGGCCAACTGTTATTATTTGTAATTAAAATCACTTCATTTATTAACATTAATGACTATTAGAAGCTGGATAACTATGACAGGGGACAGGATAAAATGCATATTTTGAAGATTATATAAGTTTTTCTTAATGCCTAATGATGGCAATGAATTGATTTTAATTTTATGCATTTAGAAAAAAACATATGTAATGACACGTTTAAAGCATCCATGCTTAACTTAAACATTTATATTTTAAGAGTAAATACAGAAAGACACAACTGCATCGTAGTATGACCCAATTAGGTTAAGTGCCATATATAATTAGGACTAAGTGCACTGTGTATTTCTCATGTTGGTTAATCAATCTAGCAATCTCTTGGTTCCAGGCTCAATGTTCTAACCAACTGGCGATCTGCAATGTTTTGATAGGCGAAAATGGGTTTACAGTGCCTATAGGAAATCATCACAACCCTTTGAAATAGTCAGTTATTTTGTACAGCCTGAACTTAAAGCCCATCAAAAAATACTTTTATTCCAGGTTTATTTACACATTATGCCTTACAGCATTCAAGTAACATAAAAAGGCAACAGTTTGGAAAAGTAGAATAACATTGATGGTAAAGTGATCAGTCCCACAATTTAATACTTTGTAGAGCAACCTTTTGCTTTAATTACAGCCATGAGTCCATTTGGATATGTCTCTATTAGCTTGGTGCACCTAGATTGGGGAATATTTGCCCATTCTTTCTTGCAGAATTGTTTGAGTTTAGTCAAATTTCTTGATGAGCGGCTAATGACTGCTATATTAATGTCTATCAAAAGATTTTCTATTGGATTTAGATCAGGGCTCTGACTTGGCTATTCAAAGACATTCTCCTTCCTACCCTTAAGCCACTGCATATTTGTTTCTGGTGGTGTGTTTAGGGTTGTTGTCTTGCTGGAAGGTTAACCACCTGCCCATCTTCAGCTGTCTAGCACAGGACCACAGGTTTTCCTCAAGAATTTGCATGTACTTAGCAGCATATTTTTTCCTTCAATCCTGAGCAATTGTCCAGTCCCCGCTGAAGAGCAACACCACCACAACATAATGTTGCCACCACCATGCTACACAGTAGGTATGGTATGTTTTGGGTGGTGTAACGTCCAGCCCTGTATGGGCTGGGAAATGGACTTCCTTTTCCATTGTTCTTTAGTGTCTCTTGTGTACATGTCTTGTTTTTAGTGTTTTCAGTGTTTCACCCGGTGGTTTCGTTGTACTGTTAAGTTGCTTCCCTATGTGTGTCTTTGTTTAGATTACTGCCCTGTGTGTTTCAGAGTCTCTAGTTTGCTCCCTCATGTGTTGTGGTTTGGTTCCCTGTTGTGTTTGATTCATGTTTTGCCTTTTGTTATGTCTGTTTGGTTACGTCATTGCTTGTTATCCCCCAGGTGTTGTGCGTTAGTCCTCATTTGTTTCAGTATTTAGTTTGTGTGTTTGCCTCCCTTCCGTGTCGGTCAATGTTCCTTGTGACGTGTCTTTGTGGTGTCATTTTTCTAATGGAAGTTTATCTTTTGATTTAGCCCCTCGAGGCAGTGTTTGTTTGGCTCACGGCAGTTTGTGAATAAATCTATCATTGGATTATTTGCATTCCTTCGCGCTTGTCTCATTCCTTCTTCACACTACAGGGATACCTGACAGATTGACCGACCTTGTAAAAAAGAGACACTAAAGAACAAAAGAAAAGGAAGTCCATTTCCCAACCCATCCAGGGCTGGACGTTACAGAGCCCCCTCACAAAGCCCACAACACCGGGGTGGGCAAAACAAGGGGACTGGGGACAAGAAGGGCAGAGAGCCTGGGGCCAGGGGGAACAGAGGGCCCAGGGCCAGAATGGACAGAGGGCAGCCTGGGGTCAGGAGGGACAGAGGGCGGCCCGGGGTCAGGAGGGACAGAGGGCGGCCCGGGGTCAGGAGGGACAGAGGGCAGCCCGGGGTCAGGAGGGACAGAGGGCAGTCTGGGGTCAGGAGGGACAGAGGGCAGCCCGGGGTCAGGAGGGACAGAGGGCAGTCTGGGGTCAGGAGGGACAGAGGGCGGCCCTGGGTCAGGAGGGACAGAGGGCGGCCCGGGGTCAGGAGGGACAGCGGGCGGCCCGGGGTCAGGAGGAAAAGAGGGCGGCCCGGTACTAGGCGGTTCAGGCAGCCCGGGGCAAGGCAGTTCAGGCAGCCCGGGACCAGGCAGTCCAGTTTATCTTTTGATTTTCAGTGTTTGTTTGGCTCACGACAGTTTGTGAATAAATCTATCATTGGATTATTTGCATTCCTTCGCGCTTGTCTCATTCCTTCTTCATACTACAGGGATACATGACAGGTGGTGTGCTGTGTTTGGTTTTTGCCAAACATAATGCTTGCAGTTCAGTCCGAAACATTAAATCTTGGTCTCATCTGACCATAAAACCTTTTGCCACATGTCATAGAATCGTCAAAGTGTTTTTTTACAAAGCACATATTTTCCAGAATGTTTGTAAATGTTACTTTCACTCTGATGTTGAGGGTTATAATGTGTAAATGCAGCTGGCAAAAGTTAGACTTAATATATTTTAATTTCCAGGGTGTAATGTGACAATAATGACGTCACCCAAGACTTACCCACAGCAGTGTCGACTGTCATGTGTTTGACAGAGGTTCTTCTGCACTGAAAAATAATGGAGAGTTGCGTTGTCAGATTTACTTAAAAATATTATGAGTGATTTCCACAAATATATTGTATTTTTCCTCACAAATGGGGAGAAACACAATATATTTGAGTAAATAACATTTATTTTCAGTGTGGGTGAAACTGCACAAAAATGTGAAAAACGGGTGCCAGAGATATATAATGCCTGTGCAAGCAGAGGTGGAATGTAACGAACTACATTTGCTTGCGTTACTGTAATTGAGAAGTTTTTTGTGTACTTCTATTTTTTAAAGTAGTTTTTAAAATCTGTAATTTTACTTTTACTTAAGTATGTTTTGTTTGAAGTACTGTACTTCGCTAAATTTTAAATCATATCCATTACTGAGTTAAAAAAAATGCAAAGGGAAAGAAAAAAAAATTCCACAGAGGAAACTACTGCACTGATTGATTGATGGGCGGGAGAACAAACATGCTAAACAAGAATGATGTAGACGGACAAAACAGATACAGACCCAGTTGAAATTGAAATGCCATCAACTTCTCTTGAAGCAAACCCCTGCCCATATTTAAGCAACCACTTTGACTTCAAGTGCAAGAAAGGCAACAGCTTTATTATGCAGTGTAAGCTGTGTTTGCCCAAGTCGACTCAACTGGCAGCCTATAAAAACTCTACATCAAACCTGCACAAGCATGTTGAGGTAAGTTAATATTACTTGTATCTTTTTTATTTCATGATCTGCACTAAAATTACTCAAATCTCCCTAAATTATTTAAATTATTTTTATTTTATTATTTTGTTATTGCACTTTAATTTGTAAAGGTGTTCCATAAATTAATAACAACTACCATAGTTTGAGATTTATACTGCCTTTCTTTAACTACACAGTATATATTTAATGAACTACTTTTTACTTTTACTTGAGTAGATTTTTAGACTGATAACTTTACTTGTACTTCAGTAAAATTTCACTTAAGTAACAGTACTTTTACTTAAGTACAACATTTTATTACTCTTTCCACCTCTGCTGTGCAGCAAGGCAACAATCCCATCTCCATCCTGAGATGAGATGTACTGTAGGAGAACAATGTGGGCAGTATACTGGAACAATAGCCAGTAGCCATGGACTACTTTCTAAATGGCCTGAGAGCTACACCATATATGACAAGAAGGCAACAACCATGGCTGAGGTGCTGGTCAATGGGTTCTTTACCTAGTTCGGAACCAAAACAAATAAGTTCAGAAATTAAGTTGAAATTAAGTTAATGTGAAATGACACAGGGAAAAGGTATTTAACACATGAAGAAAGGGAGGTGAAAAAAGGCATGAAAGGCCAATTTTAACGAATAGACAGGACCAGGTAAACACAATAATAAAATGGTTTATTAATGCACACCCAATTGCAGGCTGGATCAATAAATGGGATAGTCTAAGTCAGATGGGAGTCCAGTACACAAATGAAAAAGTCAGGCCAGGCAGGAGTTGGAACACAGATCGGGGTTATCAGACTTTGCGGAGGTCGGTACACGCTGTAGAGAATAGAACAGGAAGAAGTACACTGGGATGATCCAGGAGACAGAAAAAACAGTATATTCAAAAATACAGGTCAAGCCAGAAAGGTAGTCAGAACAATAATCTGCTCAGTATGTCCTTTGTTTAAACAATAACACACAAAGAACCAGTCAGGTAGGTGAGTATATATGTGGTAAGAAACAGGTGTTCAGAATGAAGGCGATTGCGAGGGCCTTTGAGGGATGCGTTCATGAGAGCCTGTAAGATGGTCCTCCAAGGTAACAGGATCAGCCGTGTCCCTACGGTCTTCCAACATCACACCAAGGTGCTATGTCAATAGGAGCTTTGGAAATATATTTGCTGAGAAAGATGTTGACATGTTCAATACTTATTTCACCCACTGTATTTGCTATTCAGCATTTACGTCAGCGTTTCTTAATGGACTCAGCTCTGTGGACTGCAAAGTAAGAAAGCTGTTGCTTGTTATACTCCTCGTATATTTATAGGAGTGTTTTTGGCCTGATGTTTAGCCACCCTTAATTTTCTATTGTATGAACCACAAGTCTATGTTGGTTCTGTAAAACTCAAGTAAAATACCAGAACCTTCACCCCCTGCGTTTAACTTCTCCTTACTCTACCTCATCTAACATTGTGAAACTAGGACCAACAACCTTAAAGGAACACTCCAGACCCCTAAACACCCCAAAATCATTGTGCCAGTCATGTTTCCGACATAACAGTGACTAAAAACACCTCAATGCGTTCTGTAATTCCCATTTTGGCCACCATAAGTTTAAAAATGTTACCTTCGATGACGTTTTTTACAGGCATTTTTAAAAGACATTTTGGCTAACCAGAGTGTGTGTGCTTCATTGTGGTTGTTTGTTCAATCCTGTAATGGTGTCCTACAAGAGCATAGGTTTCACTCTCCCGTGTTGGTGCTATGACAAGTGTGCTGGTGAGTCTTCATCCTGAGAAGGTTTAAATATATGTTAACTCAGCTATTTCTCCCTGCATTTTACTGTGTAAATGTACTAGTGAGTATTCGTCCCGAGAAGGTTTAAATCTATATAAAGTCAGCTATAACTCATCTCTGTGTTTTACTATGATAAATATACAGTGAGTGATTGTCGCCTTGTAGGCATATAGATTTGTTCATTTTGGGCATCAATGTCGCCCGGTTACATTATTGGCCCAAAGACGGCTTAGTGTTTATTATTTTATGCGTCTAAATAAAATATAGAATGGAACTCCCTGCACTGGCCTCCAAATTCCTCAACACCATCACACTAACTATGTCATTAATGTTGGTTTAAGATTATAACTATATTATAAATGCCACATGCAACGCTGCCTCGTGGGGCTAAAGGTAATAATACTAATTCACTGAGTATTGAACAGACACATACACCGACTGACAGGGAATACATACCACAATTACCAGCAGCTACATCACATTAAGGCAGAGCATAAATACAATTACTAATTACTCACCTAGTGCAGCTGGATGAATAATTAAATGAAACGATTGGTTGACAGAAAATCATGTGAAGGGTCATGTGAAAAGGGAGAGGTAATCAAATGACACATCTCACAGAAACGCTAACCAAAACTATACACACAGTGTAGAAACTGTGTGTAAGGTCATAATTGGATGGATAGTGCTTTACAAATGACCATTTATGACAAGTTATAAAAAAAATTGTATTTAACATTTTGAAGGGCTTATTTTCATGGCTGTAAGTTAACTATGTTACATATGGTTGAAGAACTGACGATCCTGTAAACACACAACTTGTAAGGTCAAGCTCTCGTGAGAGGACACTAACTGAGAGAGGCTAAGAGATGTATGAGCAAGACAACAAGCGTGATGAAAAGCAAAGGAGAATAGGTCTGTAACGAATCATTCATGTGTGTATGGAAGTTGCTCCCCTGTGTAATCTTGTTTCTGTTTCTTTCCTGCAAGTTGTAGATTGTTGTGGTTTCAGTTCCTGCTATTCTAATCACATGATATGTTCAGTTGTTCCATTCAGCCTATAGGACTTCAGGATTTCTAATCAGTACACAGATGTTTTCAAATAATCAGCATTACATCTTGTATTTAGTCCGTATTATCCTCCTGCTTAAGTGTTATCCTCCTGCTCAAGTGTTCACCTATTATGCTGAAACAGGGCAAGTTTTTTTTTTTTTCTGAACACAGAAAATCTGACTGCAATAGATGTGAAAGAAATGCAAATAATTTGTGATAAATCACTCCACATTTCCTAACAACACAGCTACGGAATTCTTCTTTAAGCTCTATTCCCTGTTGGTCATTGTTAACGGATAGGAACGGGTATTCTAACCAGTAATTCCTGTATAGTTCCATTTGTCTAAAGTCAGGTATGTGAGTATGTTGGTGTGTTCAGTATATTACATATCATCCTAGTTGTGTTGCCCCTTGAGGCAGTATTTATTTTAAGGGTTTTGAAATAAAACAGTTTGTTTTGTGAAAGAACCTTTGCGCTTGTCTCACTTTATATCCACATAACACATCACCGATAAGGGCGTGACAGAATGACCATATCCGGAGACAGTTAAGGTTTAGCAGGAGAAAGGAGGAGGAGAAACTCCAGGAGAAGAATGCCCATGCCCGTGCTTATTATGCTGTGGGATCTCCCCAGCCCAGCAACAGCCGGAGGCAAAGAGGAGAGGGTTCAAGCAAACACAGAATGGCGGAAGAAGAAATAGAGGAGCGAGTTGCGGAAATGAGAGCCTACATGGACAGGATACTCTCCTCCAGCTCCTCTCCTGATCTACCTCTCTCCATTGGGGTTGCGGCATTTCAACCCTTGGATTTTCTTTAGGGGGGGCACATGGGGCACAACACACAAGCGCTATTCAGCTGGAGGCGAGTGGGGTTTGGATTATGCCAGAAGCTCATTGTTACCTCCTGTGTTTGTGCCTCCATCGCAGAAAAAAACGTCAGCATCAGCGTCACTGCTGGACAGTATGGAACCATGGGAACCTATTACTACTCCATGGTGGATAAACAGTAATATCCCACCACCCACGGTGCCCATGCCACCCATTGAGCTACTGCTGCCTCCTATGCCTCAGCAGCCTGGCAAGCTGCCTCCAACGCCTCAGCAGCCTGGCAAGCTGCCTCCAACGCCTCAGCAGCCTGGCAAGCTGCCTCCAATGCCTCAGCAGCCTGGCAAGCTGCCTCCTATGCCTCAGCAGCCTGGCAAGCTGCCTCCTATGCCTCAGCAGCCTGGCAAGTTGCCAAAGGAGCAGCCTTGCATGAGCACGAGGAGCAGTGCCCCCTACATGAACCCAGGGAGCAGCGCCCACTGCCTGAGCCCGAGGAGCAGCACACCCTGCCTGAGCCAGAGGAGTAGAAACCCCTGGCTGAGCCCAAGGAGCAGTGCCCCCTGCCTGAGTTGGAAAAGCAGTGCCTCCTACTGGAGCCAGAGGAGCTTCCATTACCCCGAGGGGCGGTCCAGCTACCGCCACCACCAGGTCTGGAGGAGCTCCTGCTGCTGGGAGGGGAACTCCAGCTACCAGCACCACCAAGCAAGGAGGAGCTTTGGCTCTGGCATAAAGAGCTTCTAATTTTGGAGTGAAGAGCTCTAATTGCTACCTCCACCTCCGGCGTTCTCAGCTACTCGACAGCCGCCGAGACCTCCGGGAAGGTGTCATCTACAGCCGAGGGCCTTAGGGCAGGGTTGGCTGTAGCAGAGAGCCCAGGGGTTTCACTGTTTTCACAGCCGGTGCCAGGGGCACCGTCATGCCTGCCTACCATGTCCCTACCACTGGTACCGGCTGCCATGCCCTCTTGAACATCACAGTGGGTCCTTTACACCGGTGGACGAGAGGGTCGCCTCCCTACTCCTGCGGGTTGTAGGGGGGAAAACTCTGTTGTTTGTGCATATGCACCAAACATGAGCTCGGAGTATTCGGCCTTCTTGGAGACCTTGAATGGAGTCCTGTATGGGGCTTTAGTGGGGGACTCTATAGCTCTGCTGGGGGACTTCAACGTGCACATGGGCAATAATGGAGACACATGCAGAGGGGTGATTGGGAGGAAGGGCCTCCCTGATCTAAACCTAAGTGGTTGTTCATTGTTGGACTCCTGTGCTAGTCATGGATTACCTGTACTGAACACCATGTTCGAACATAGAGACGCTCAGTGTACTTGGAGGATGGTGGGGGATTGTTGTCAATTTCCCTCGAGGAAGTCACTGAGGTAGTCAAACAACTCCATAGTGACAATGCCCCGGAGGTTGATGAGATTCATCCATAAATTCTGAAAGCTCTGGGAGTGGAGGGGCTGTTTTGGATGACACACCTCTTCATCATTGTGTGGAAGTCTGGGACAGTGCCAAAGGAGTGGCAGATCGGTGTGGTTGTTCCCCCTGTTCTAAAAGGGGGACCAGAGGGTTTGTGGTAATTACAGGGGTATCACACTTCTCAGCCTCCCTGGTAAAGTATACTACAAGGTGCTGGAAAGGAGGGTTTGGCCGATAATTGATCCTCAGGTTGAAGAGAAACAATGGGGATTCCGTCCTGGTCATGGAACAATGGATCAGGTCTTCACTCTAGCAAGGATCCTGGAGGAAGCTGGTATACATGTGTTTTGTGGATCTGGAGAAGGTGTATGGCCAGACAAATGTATCATTTTACCCTCCGTGCCCACCGAAAACAACGCCTATGCCAAAAAGGGCTTCACGAGCCAGTTCTGCATGGGATAAGCTGGGTCACCAATTACAATGTCCAACATCATAGTCAGAGATGTTCATTTATTTGGCCTAATAACTCATTTAGGACTTCCCAAAAATGTGACTGTGTCAGTACTCTTGCGTCGTGAACACTACCTGGATATCCAACGCATACATTCTAGAAAATACCTTTGCCATCAACAGCTGCTTGAAGAACATGTGAATGCCATCCTTTCCAGTTGTAATAGTCTCTAGGGTACTCCTCTGGTGCTATTGTAGGGATGTGAATTCCATCTATTGCTCCAACACACTGTGGTTCTCTCTAGTGATTCTGAAAGAACCAATGTTGTCTGTAAAAACAAAAATCGGTGTTTCATTATTTTTTATTTGATTTCCAATGTACTAGATAGGTAGTCTGCGCAACCGGTAGATACTGTAGTTAACGTTAGGGCCATTAGAGCTAGTGCCCTTGCATTTGCTTCCAACAAGAGCTAACTTTAATAATAAGAATCGAAACATGTTAGATAATTACCCTTCTTCTCCATAGTGTTCCAGACGAGCAGCACAAATGTGTTCAAACCGTCTTCTTCTGAACCCAATATAGGATCACAAAGCCAGGAGAAACATTTGCAGAAAGACAATGTAGTCCGCCATTGTAGTTGCTATGCTTGAAGTTGGTGCTAGCGTTTCTGGGAGAGCTAAGACGTATGGCGACGTACACACTGACGTAACAACGTCATTCTCTGGGCTTCCTAGTATGTGAAAAAAAAACAGGTCCAGAGTAGGTTTGCAAGTCAACCAACTGTGAACCAGCACCAGTTCAGAACCAGAGCCAGCTTTAGTCGAAAAGGGGTATAGGTGAGTATGTCGGTGTGTTCAGTATATTTACGTATTATCCTAGTTGTTTTGCCCCTCGAGGCAGTAGGGTTATTAAAATGAAACATGGTTTGTTTTGTGAAAGAACCTCCACGCTTGTCTAACTTCATATAATTTACATTTTAGTAATTTAGCTGATGCTCTTATCCAGAGCGACTTACAGTAATTACAGGGAATTCCTCCAGAGCAATGTGGGGTAAAGTGCCTTGCCCAAGGACACAACGACACTTGGCACAGACTGAAATCAAACCGGCAACCTTCCAACTACAAGTCTGACTTCCTAGCCACTGTGCCATCTGCGCCCCTATATCGACATCACACACTACGGCTAAGTGTGTGACTAGGTCAAAACTGAAATATTTCTGTACAAAAGACGATTTAGATAACTAATACACAAATCCAAGCTAAACGTAGCCATGTTTCTCAGAATTATAAGACAATATGACACAGTCAAAATAGCACGTGTGACATCGTCAAGAAAATGGATGCTTGTGCCGTCTTAAGAACAGACATGTGAGCTCATATCTAAATGGAAATCGATGAAGAAGTCAATGATCATCTTGAGACAGAAAGAGTCAGTATGGTACTGAACAAGGCTGACCATAGCTCTATTTTTGGACACACTGAGACAGAGCTAATTTCAGAGCTACCACAGAATTCAGCCAGTTCAGTCAGTTAAACTGAAATTAAACAACCAGTCTTGCGAAGGCAATTGCAACCAGGGCCGGCCCCAGGCATAAGCAAACTAAGCGGCTGCTCGGGCCGCGTGGCCACCAGGGGGCCCTCAATCGAGTGCACAGGTGACTCTGCATGGTAGGAGGGGGCCCCCAAATCAAATTCTGCTTAGGGCCCCCAAAAGGCTCGGGCCTGCACTGATTGCAACCTCACTAAGTGTAAATAGGCTGCCTATCCCAGAACCATCAACCTCCACAGATGACCCCTTAATGATTCCAGATTAGAAGATAAACTTTACGGCTATGATTGTTTGAAAACCTCTCCCTGCTAATGAAAAGATGTTCTATCTAAAACAGATTTTTCTACAGGAGCTACAAGATTCCTACAAGGTTGACTTGAATGTTCTAGAAGAGAGATATGGTAATCAATTCATTGTGTAAAAGGCATATCAAGATAAGCTTGCAGAGCCCAGAGTCCTCAACACATTTGCTCAAGCTGAAAGCTACATGACAGCATTACAAGGAAAACCTGATGCAAAGACAAGACCACCTTGCCCTGTCTGTAATGACAAAACACACAACATGGGCAAGTGCCCTGCCTTTGAGGAAAATTCCTGAGAGAAAAAGGCGTTCATCCAGCAGAATCGTTGTTGTTTTGGATGCCTAAGAACTGGTCATACTTCTAAAGACGGTAAAAGGAGACATACTTGTAGTACTTCTCATCATCAACACCCAACCTGCTTGCATGAAGAAAGAATCCAAGGTCCTGTAGTGTATTCAAAGAAAGTTTCTCAGTCCACAAAAAAGTATGAGCCAAGATACCCACAAAGTCACCTCAAACCCCTTAATACAAAGTGCCTCTACGACTTGCAGCATTGGCCCAGTGCTTGTGTCACCAGTTCAAGGGCCACAAAGAAATTCTCACATATGCTCTCCTCAACACACAGAGCGACTCCACATTTATCTTGGAGGATCTTCTCAATGAGCCTAATGTTGATGCTAAACTAGTACGTTTGAACCTCATCACAATGACAGCTGTAGACACTCTTATAGAAAGCAAAAGTGTTTGTGGCTTGCAGATACGAAGACTCCACTCTCAAACTGGCATACAAATACATCAAGCCTTTGCTTGAGACTTCATTTCAGTTGTACATTCCACCAAAGACCGCTCTGCAATGGCTTCATCTCAAACCCTTAGCAAACCACTTACCTCCACTCCAGGCGCGGTCTGTGTATCTTAATTGATGACTCCGGCTCACATTTTGTTCGGGACCGGAGTGAATGGATCTTAATTGGAGACGCCGGACTCACATTACATTCAGGACTGGAGTGAATGGAATGGTGTGTAGCGCATCAAACCCATTGTGTGATAACGTTCCGTTTACCCCAGTCTGGACAGTAATGCGAGCCCGGCGTTCACATAGTAAACCTCTTTCATGTACGAAGAGGGACAGGAAATCTGTATTCAAACCCATAGCCACATCTAGTGTGTATGTTTTTGTTTGGGTTCCAGAAAGTGTGATTACACATGTGGTTGTGAAACCCATTCTGCCCTTACACCCCATCTTTTCCCCTAGCCCCATACTGTGTGTGTTGTCTGAAGCTCTAAAAGCATAAAACCATCTATGACACACAAAGTTCACTCTACCCAAATGTTGTTGTCTCAATTCAGTTTGCTGGGGCATGTTTGGATCAATGTGTGCGGGTGTGTTTGTGTGTGCCTGTGTGCAAGTTCTTCTCCATAGTTAGTGTGTATGTGTGTTTTCTGCTTAACAGCCAGTCTTGAGCTATGTACAAAATCTGTGTTAATCAGTTCTTCTAAGAAAGGTTCCCAGTTACCCATTCAGGTCTTTGTAACTTTCTCCATTTGTTCTTCAGAAATATATCTTATGGCCAAACGTTTAGGCTGACCCAGTTAAACAATGTTAATTAAAGAAATAAAAATAATACAGTATGTATTTGTCATTAATAGTTGAACAACAATGGTTACATGTTGCTGTGGGTATGTCGGTCATGGTCCAAGGTTAAGTTTAAGTTTTGTTTCATTACTCACACCTGGTTTACGTTAGATCATTAGTTCAGTATTTAGGGTGAATTCATTTCTATGGGATTCACCTTTAGTCTCCCCATGTTCATTTGTGTTTTGTCGGACATTGTCTCTGTTCATGGATGTTCCTGTTCGGTGTTGTTTTGCATGTTTCTGTCTAAAGTTTAGTAATTACAATGTCTAGATTCTGAGTTTAGTTTTTCCATCTTTTATATGTTAGTTTGTTACAATGTGTCTCATGGATTTAATTCTTAACATTTCAAATTTCCAAGTAAGCATTTATATTTAAGTTTCTTACCTTTAACCTGCCGATAGTTTTTTCAAAACAGGTTTAAAATATAATTGCATAACTTACATAAATGTTGCATAACTGTTTTAGGACTTTTCGTGCAACGTTACCACTGAAATTGTGAAGAATCAAATATTTAGGTCTCTGTAGAATATAATATTTTAGAGAATCTAGACATACAACAAGATGTTACCTACGACAAATATATAATGAATATTGAATAAAAAACTATCTTACCAGATCTTTTTGAGCTTCATGGTGGATGTTCCCAAGAAAAAAAGGTGTCGGGGTCTTTAAGGGAGTCAACCGTCCGCCTAAGTGTTTCTAAGCAAAGTCCTCAAAGATAGGATCATGAAACAGTTTGTGTTAATCTTCATCAACCAGGTGCATTCTCAACACAAATAATAGTTGTTTCAGTTGTGTGGTTTTGTTAGGGTTATTCCAAAAGTGTTAAATTCAAAAAATCTAATATTTAAAAAAAAATCTGTTTATTTTCCATAAATATTTTTAAGACACAATATCATTTCTAGATAAGTTATAATTTTAACTTGTTAGAGCAGAAAGTGACAGAGGCTCACTACCTAAAACATCTTAAACAATGTTGCTGGGTCTTAGCCACCTAAAATACTCCTCTGTCTGAAACAGTTTAGGGGTGGTAGAAATGCACTTCATACCCGCAGTTCTCAACGAAGTTCATCATGGATCTAATGCAAGATAGACATTTAATGTTTTTTACACCTTAAACAAAATATTCAAAAGGGGGCAGGCGCCTAAGGGGCCATAAACTGGTTGAACCACCCTTAAGTGAATAGGGTATGAGGTATTACATAGGCTTTTCTAAATTAAACGAAGCAGGAGTGTTTTGCGTCAGATAAACTGAAGCAAAAATGTGAATGATTGTTCTATGATCACGATCCAAGAAAAGTCCTGGTTCAGGATGTTGTGACTTTCTGGCACAACAATGCTGAAGACAAGAATAGAGAAGTTGTACAATTTGTGAAACTGCTGTTTGACAAAATGGATACATTTCTGTGTAACATGTTTGAGAAAATAAACCAATATTTTAAGAGATGTTACGGATCTGTCACTGTAAATTATTGAAAAGAAAGTGGATGATGTTTCCCTCTATATGTCCATTGTCCAATAATTTTGTTAATGCTGAATATGTTAAAAAATGCAAGCAATAATGGCCCATGTGTATTGTAAGGGTGTACCTCTACAATAGGACCATATGTTTTCTCAGATTGTGGCTAAATCTGAAGAAATTGAAATAGCTTTGACTAAAGTTTTAAACGCTTTGGTTGAAACATCTTTAGATTTCAACATGTATCATTGACTTTGTTTGTATACCGATATAATTGATGGATGTGTAAAAATACAGAGTCATGTTGTAAAATACAGTCACATGGGTCCTCTTCTCCTATCACTGTTGTTAATTGATATACCAGCTGCTTGCACTTGCTCACTAGTTCTGTATATAAGTTCAGTCTTGGTGTATAGTAGCTGTCGCTCATTGTTTCCTGTTTGCTGTCCGTGTTTGTTTTGAAACTATTTTGCCCCAGCAGGCAGTTTTGTTTAACTGTGTGTTTTCATGTTAAAAGACGTTTGATATAATGGTGTATTCCTCGCTTCTGTCTCCACTTACTTCAATACTATGGAAAGCATTAGCGATAGCCACGCTAATCATGACACTGTAACCCAGTGGTCCTCAAACCATTCCATGGAGGGCCTAGTGTATGCTGGTTTTTGGTCTTTCCCTTCAATTAGAGCATAATTAGGACCTAGACTGCCAGGTGAGGGGAGATCCTAACCAATTAGTGAGCTACTCCATCAGGCTTTTACAAGGTAAAAGCGAAAACCTGCATTCACTAGGCCCTCCATGGAAGGGTTTGAGGACCACTGCTGTAACCTGTAAATGTACACCAGGTAAACCTGTAAATTTACACCAAGTATTAAATGTATTCTTTTGTAATTGAGAACTGGTCTTAATGTAACACCCAGCCCAGGGAGGGCTGGCGTAAACAGAGACTTTAAAGACCGAGACTGGACCCCTTTATAATGTTGTGTATGTTCTGCTTTAGCTTTTTGTGTTTCCAGTCTACTTCTGATTTATGCAAAATGTCCTTTTAAGAATGTGAGACCTCTCTCTAGGTTGGCATTTGCTAAGATAGGGTTTAGTTTAGGTGAGGCTGGTATCTTGGTATCTGTAAATTAATGATTATGTTCAGCCATGTTCTAGTTAGTTTAGCTTCCTGTATATAAATGCTGGCCAAACTAGAGGGAGGTGTCAGTCATTTATGATTTATGTTTGAGTGTTACGTTGTGTGAGAAGACTGTCCGGGAGCTCTAAATACTTGTAAGTTGTAAAAAGTGAGTCGCTGAAGTTTGGAAGTGTTAGGGGTATCCGGGGTTTCCAGAGGTCAGGGTCACCAGAGTACTAATTGTCTCAGTTTCTTTATAGGCCTCTGGTGTGTTCATTATTAACATGAATTATAGGGCATGTTGTATTACTGCATAGAGTCGGGCAGAACTGTTATGTTTGGGCACGGGAGAGGGTTTGGGCATATGGGCTCGAGGGAATAGCAGTTGG